>JAYEAL010000469.1:0-41969 GCA_036419045.1 Scirpophaga incertulas
TAAATTTAAAGTTTCTAATGTGATGTCGTAAATAAGCACGTTTTTTTGCGCTTATATTGCAAACGCTGGCTGAACCCTACGAGATAGACCAAAATAATGTACTACAGTATTGTACAACTTACAAAAATCCACAAAAAAGTCCGCGATGGTATATGTCTATCTCTTAGGGATAACCCACCATAACCATTTTTTCACTGCACCCGTGCGAAGCCGGGGCGGGTCGCTAGTAATGTTATAAATCGGAAAGTGAGTTTGTTTGTTCCGCTTTCACGGCGTAACTACTGAACCGATTGCTTTGAAATTAGACATAAAGATAAAAGTCCGGATTAAATAATAGGCTACTTTTTATCCCGGAAAAATCGACAGATCCAACGGGATGCGCAATAAAGGCTTCGCTCAAAAACTACTGCACAGTTTTCATGCGGTTTTCATCAATAGATAGAGTGATTCATGGGCAAGGTTTTGCGGTATTTTTTATCTCAGAAAAACGGGTAGTCCTACGGGAAGTGCGATAAAACCTTCGCGCCATAAACCGACTTCCGCGCATATGTAGCCGTGGACAAAAGCTATGACCCTTAACCCTCTATAGACCCAATCCCGAAATCCACGCGGGCGAAGCCGCGGGCACAAAGCTAGTAAATAAATAAATATTTCTTACACTTACTCCATTAGCCTAACCCAAAGTAAGCTCTGTAAGGCTTGTGTTATGGGATCTAGGGCAACGGATAGACAACTATGCAACTAAAGTACAGATTCTCGCATTCATCTTCCCCCTCATCATCTGCCCCCACCGGAACTCAAACCCGGGACCTCAAATATCAAATTACAAACTTGTATATATTATCTTTCTTTCTCCCATGAGTATATGCGAGAAAGTATGCTTCATATCTTGATACAACAACTCTCGTTTTTTAATAAGTTAATTAATCAAAATCAAAAAATCAAAATAATATTTATTCAACATAGACCTTTACAGGCACTTATTGACGTCAACAAACAAAACAAAAAAAGCTTAAAATAAAAAAAAAAAACAAAAACCTTGTCCGTACGTACGAATAAGGAAAAAAAAAGAAAAAATATATTGACTCGACACCTGTTCGGAAATTGGGAGAGCCTTCTCGAGAAGAACAGGCAAGAAACTCTGAAGGTCTATTTTTTATCTCCTCTTTTCAATGTTAATAATTATAATAATATAATATAAAAATACAATATAGTATAAGATACAAATACCTAATACGATTACAGTCGTATGTATGTTTACATACACATATAAAATAATACAATATTATAAATAATGTTGTTACCAAACATGGCTCTATGAATAGTGTCCCTATTCCCAATTACTGTGATCATTTAGATAGTCACTTACTTTATAATAACCTTTACTCATGAGTGTCTTTTTGATATGGATTTTAAATTTATATAAAGGCAAATCAATGACACCTTGCGGAAGTTTGTTAAACATAGATATACATTTCCCCAAGAACGAACAGCTAGTTTTATGGAGTCTGAACATTGGAACGGCAAGTATTTTTTATTTCTAGTATTCACATTATGTAGATCACTGTTTTTATTGAATTTAATATAGTTTCTATATACAAAAACTAAATTATCATATATATATTGACTAGCTAAAGTTAAAAAATATTAATTTCTTTGAACAATTCTTTTAGGGATTCTCTAGCCCGTAAACAGCCTAGTAATAAAAGCCTGCAGACATTTTAACCTTTCCTATTTATTGAACATTATAAATTTGTGGGCGTATTTAAGGTAGCGGGTTATTGAGGTCGCGGCACAGAATAAATAAGTGTCTAATATGTAGCCCTAAATCACGCCCCGCTGCGTCTCATATTGGCCCTACGCAACCGGCTAATATTGTCCTAAGAGGTAGGTAGACATATTAATAAATAATGTACAGGTTAGGCATATGTTTGATAACTGTAGCGGTATTGGTGCTGCATGTATGAGGGTGCCAGAGCTAGCAGAGTAGAGGGTAGTTTGCTAAGATAAGCCCACCGAGAGACACGAGCCTACACTAACTATGCCAAGGCAATTAAGCCTTAGTCAACCAGGCTGGCCCAGTAATAATAATAATATAAATTCTCACCATAATCAGTTAATTATTACAACATACAGTTAGACATATTACAGCTATCCACAACAACACTTGCACAAGTACAAGTTAACTTGTTCTAATGCTGCTGCAGAAAACCATGAAACATGTGTAAATCGATTACGGCGGATTGATACCCACACTAGGAGGAATCCTGTATCACGGGCGACCAACCCTCCTTTTATGGGACCAGTAAATGCATGGCCAGGTGAGAAGTAATTACATTAGACGTTTTTATTTATACAATACTAGCGACCCGCCCCGGCTTCGCACGGGTGCAGTTGAAAAAATGGTTATGGTGGGTTATCCCTAAGAGATAGACATATACCATCGCGGACTTTTTTGTGGATTTTTGTAAGTTGTACAATTACTGTAGTACATTATTTTGGTCTATCTCGTAGGGTTCAGCCAGCGTTTGCAATATAAGCGCAAAAAAAACGTGCTTATTTACGACATCACATTAGAAACCTTTAAATTTATCAGTGTTTCTCTACTATATATTATGCATTTATTATACATACAAACCTTCCTTGAGAATCACTCTATCTATTAAAAAATACCGCGTCAAAATCCGTTGCGTAGTTTTAAAGATCTAAGCATACATACAGCGAAAGCGACTTTGTTTTTTTTATACTATGTATTGATTGATAAACCCGAAGCCATCGCGCGCCGTCTCCGCTGCTTTAGCTTTCACACTTAAGACGATGAGTTTACTTATTTTCATAAAGATTCATAATATTTGGTAATATATGACTAATAAATATGAACCTAATGATATAAATTATTTTATTAATATTAAAAATTAAATTATCTGTACTAATATTTAAAAAAACTACTTTTTGTAAATTAAATATAAAAGTTAGGCATATGCTAGATATCTTTTTTAACATTTAAAATTTATACGTTTTTAATCATTCTAACAAAATCATTTTAACAAAAAAAAGGGAATGTTTCCTTTTTGAAGACCTTTCTGAAAACATGCTTGATCATCACTCTTTCTTTTGAGGTATCATTTACTCAGATATTTTACTCACTATTGAAATAAGGACCAAAAAAACAATTATGATGAGCGTGGTTTATATGTAACGTGTTTATACATATTATAGGTACACTACAAGTTGATCAATCTGGAATAGATCAGGGTGGTTCACTAACACCTTTAACATAGGGCTGTCATTCGGTAGGGATGTATGAGCTGTGGTGATGATTTTAGGCGAGCGAAAGGACATCGTGTTGGTATTGCTTTATGATCATCATCATCGTCAGGCTAATTCTAGCAGGTGATAAATTGTATAATTGTGTCCTCTAGGTGTGAGCAGTTCACAAAGTCCCTTTCATTTTCTACACAAGTCGATATAAGTCTAAAACAATTGCTATCCATGTTATACAAAGCTAGTTGCTTTAAAAAGAATTTGCAATATAGAAACTTTTTCACAGAGGCTTCGTAACTTCGTAGCGGATAGTACCGACTCCAAATTAACTCTTGTGTCCTTCACGTGAAAGATTCTAATCGTCTGCATCAGCTCTCTAATTCCACATGCAAATTCACCACTTCATTTGCGTTCGTCCGGCCGCTCCTGTAAAATGCTTAGTGACTTTATTGCCTTTGATGGTGCTACTCACAAAACTGGCTTTTGCCCATAGTTTGTGTTACTATGGCGAAGGAAGTGTACGAGTATTATGTTTGTCGGTTATTACTTGCCTTGGTGAGGTCAATCCAATTTAGTGCACCTGTACAGTTGAGGCTTGTAAAGTCAAATCAGTGCACCGTTTACTTTTATACCATTTAATGTAACTCTCGATATATCCTGAAGGAATTACAGGAATATATTATAACACAGTTGCTTCTATACACAATAAATAATTAACGAAGGCAGTGCGTAGGCAATTACAGACTGTGCGGGAACCGAATGCCTAGGTCCTCGTTGACAAGAGAACGATTATTTATTACGTAAACGACAACAAAAACGAGAAAGTATGTATGGGTGTGTGTGTGTGTGTGTGTAAAAAAATATATCTTTGGAAATGTTTGGTTAATGCCCGCTCAATGTCGGGGCGGGCTGCTAGTGTATACAGGTGTATTTTTGAAACGGGGCAGTAAGGCAAGTACCTTAACCGTTGCAGTTACAGCAAAACGTTCTTAGAAGACCTTCCCTATCTTTTTTGACATTATTTGAACTGCTTTCACAGATTTTGTAAAAAACGATTTCTGTCTGACGACGATTTTTGGCGATTTCTGTATTTTCTAGTACTGAAAGCTAAAATGGTCCCATAGAGTTTTTTGATCCCCACATGAAATAGAATCGATTGGCATATAAAAAAAAATTTTGGGCTTTTTGCATTTTTTTGCCAACTGTAAGTTTTTTACAAAATCTGTGAAAGCAGTTCAAAATATGTCAAAAAGTAGGGAAGGTCTTCTAAGAACGTTTTGCTGTAACTGCAACGGTTGAGGTACTTGCACTTACTGCCCCGTTTCAAAAATACACCCTGTATATGTCACAGCCAAACTGGTTAAAATAGCCGTCCAATCAAACAGCTTGCCCTTTGACTGAACAACGCCATTCAACCATACTTCTAGCTTATTAATTGAATATTTGAGTCGCTCAAAACGTTCAACACTACAGCTGATTCAAAAACCGCCGTCTAATTTAATTATTTCAGCGCTCACCACCGCCAGCGCTAGGTGCGTTTTGTTTTCAATATGGCGTCAACTAGCCGTGGTTGTTCAAGATATTTTTCGGAATGAAACAGAAATTATGAAGTCACTAACGAGTGATACGAGTGAATCAAAATTTAAACAAATATTCGAGGAGAAATTACGGGATTATGAAATGATTCTTGCTTCGTACATTTTTGAGTTTGTAATTTTTGCTTGGTGCAATAAACAATATTATGATAAATATTTTTTTTTTTCATTTTTACTTATTTCATCAAACTTTTGGTCATCTCTTAAGCTTAATTCAAGAATAACCTCCAAAGAAATTACAAACAGTCTTCCTATTCTCTCAAATTAAGTACTAAGCTAATGGTCACCTTAGTTAATTTGCCATTTAACCAGTTGGCTAAGCGTCGTTTAGCTGTAATGTTGAACGTTGCAATCAATAAGTCGGTTAAACGACGTATAGCTGTTTGATTGTACAGGTATTTTAACCAGTTGACTGCGACATATACATAACTAGCTTGTGCCCGCGCTTCGCCCGCGTACTAATCGTATTTTCAACCGTCTACATAAAGGGGCTTCTCAGTGTGACCCGTATGTTGTACGTATGTAAGTATGTGTGTTTGTCCGCTATTATCTATATTATGTTATTTCACGTCCGCCACGTTGGATTTTAAAATCATTTTTGTTTTCGTAATCAGCGACCCGATAAACCATAGAAACAATACCCATTGTCGATTTCAGACTTTGACACCCCATATCCCCCTTTTAGGGGTTGAATTTTCAAAAATCCTGAAAGACGTGTTTACTCATTTATTGTTAGGAGTACTCCTGCGAAGTTTCGAATAAAATATTCAAACAAATCTTGTTTCTCCATACAAACTTTGGACCCCCATTTCACCCCCTTAAGGATGAATTTTGAAAAATCCTTCCTTAGTGCACCCCTACACCTTATAAGCAACCTACGTGCCAAATTTGTAATCTCTAGGACCAGCGGTTTGGGCTGTGCGTTGATATGTCAGTCAGTCAGTTTCTTCTTCTTTTATATATTTAGATATATTTATTATTATTGTAATAACTTGAAGCAAATTAATTCTCTTTGACATAACGAGACAGCGCTTGAAGCTTGCAAACAATCGCATAACGAATGTAACAGTAGCGCCGTAATGAGATAAAAAGATGAGGATACTTGTGTAAGGACAGGAGGACTATTTAACTCGCTAATAACAATTTCGTATTTTGTAAATTTGCTGTACAACGCTGCAACAGCGCGCACATTTTAGTGACACAAGTACAGGATGCAGAAATGGTAGAACGTAGTCCGTTTGCAATAAAGATCTAGGCTTTTAGAGTTGCGTCAAGTTCGCTCATTATGCTAATATGATGCGTTTTAATTCTTGCTCAAATTGGATGTTCATCTCAAATTCATTACGACAGCTCTCAAGTTGTCATTTCGTTTGAATGTCTGCGACTATCACTACTGTCCTTTTATAAACGGTCAACAATTTAGCTATAATTGTTTAGTCAATATCGGCAGAGGACACGCAGACAGCGACATTGTCCTTAGCGATCCCCCTAATCAATAGGGTATTACAGTCTAATTCAAAAAGTGTTTTAATTTAATCTGTTATTGATAAAATACCACAAAAAAATATAAATACATTTTTTTTATTCCAATTATTTCATAAAAACGTGTTTTAATTTTACAATTCAAATTTGGGCGCGAAAACGCCAATTCTCAGGCCGCCATGTCTGTGAAGTCACGGGCATTGTAAACATTACGCTTCGCTGAAAGAAATAAACATAATTTTCGAAATAAATAACGAAATATTCGAAATAAATATTTCGTATAATAACTGAGAAACTTCGTTAATCTAATAAATACACAGTAGACATGTACAACAAAAACCGAGGTTGTTTATTTACAAGTCCAGTGACGTCACAGCGAATGCAAACATGGCGTACAGCGTTTTTGACATTCGAAACACAGATAAAAAAAACTTGTATTTTCAAATTGAAAATTTAATTTATTTTGCAGTTTTATGAATAGAAATTAATATTTTTCGTTTGTTTTTTCATAAATGAACTATAAAACATAAATTTAGATTTTATTTTTCATAATGCGTTAATACCCTATTAACGCAGGACCTTCTAGACCTGGAAGCGGCGGCGTCTGAGCCGTCGCTGCCCTTGCCACCCCTTATTTGGCAGCCTTCTGCTTAGCCAAGTGTAGTTTCCTATCATATAGGCCGGAGCTACTTTGGTATACAGTGCCTCTTCTCATAGGGCAGCGCTAACCGTGCCTCTCCTGAGGTGCAGCTATCTCCAAGCCAGTAGGGTCACTAGGACCAAAGGCTCACGAAGCTTGGCTCTGCGGAGGGCGGAAGTCACCTACCGCTTGATCAGATACTCACCGGACATGGTTGTTTCGGTGAGTATCTGAGTCGAATAGGGAGGGAGGACACGACCACGATGCCACCATTGTGCATCCGACCTCGACTCGGCCCAGCACACGCTGGCGGAGTGCCCTGCTTGGGACTCCGAACGCCGAGTCTTGGTCGAAGAGATTGGGCAAGATCTGTCTCCGCCAGCGTTGATTGCGGCTATGCTGGCGGATGAGGGAGGTTGGAGGCTGTGGTCTCCTTCTGTGAAGCGGTGATGCTCCAGAAGGAGGCCGCCGAGCGGATCGGGAGATGGCCGATCCCGCTCGAAGAAGGCGGCCTCGGGCCAGATAGCCTGGCCTGAGGCGCCGCCACGGGTCGCTGGCGGGCGCGACGCAGTTCGTGCCCGTGGAGTCGACCCGGGAGGACCTCACCCCCGGATGGCCGGGGGTGACGTCGTAGGAGGTTGGAGGGAGGAGGCGCAAGATCACTCCTCCCCGAGAAGGGCTCCCCTTACGCACCCAAGGGTGCAAAGGCCGGGGTCCTCAGTTGCGACACTCGATCCTGAGGGCCCCCTACAACGCCAGAGGATGGCCATCCGCTGAGGTTTTTAGTGGGTAGGCCTCCCATTTCTGGGAGGAGAGCCCCACATAACCACCGGCTCTCCGCAGCCGGGGTATGCAATTCAATGCATTTTCCTCAGCGGAACAAAAAAAAAAAAAAAAAAGGACCAAAGGCTCAGGTTGAGTTTAGTCGGCAGATCTGTCGGGTCGAGCCGCCTCGATTCGCCAGGAGTCCGACTTAATCACCATAGCACTTGCCGTTGCGGTGGTATCCAATTTCTATTCAGCAATTACTATAATAAATTAAACAAGGGGTAAACTATAGTTTATTTGTGTTTTATTTTCTTTTTACTATGATGATAGTTATGTTATATTAATAATGATGCTATTATGATTAGCATTAAGTAAAATATAAAAACTGCTTGAATGCTGGATGCTTCATTTTTTAATTTTAGACATCTTGAAAGTTATATTATATACTTATATTTTTATAACGGCTTCCGTCGTTTTACTGAAATAATAACAAATAAAATGAAGGACCAAAGAAAACAAATTCTAATAATAATGATAGTATGATTACAACAAAAAGTTTTTGTGTAAAAATCTTAATGCGTCTCACAAAACTTAGATCTCAATAGTTTCAGAAAAAAGTGGCTGTGACATGCGAACGGACAGACAGACAGACCTGACGAAAAATGCCACGAAACCGTGAAAAGATAACGCCATTTTTACAGTCACGATATCCCCTTTTCACGATATGCAGTGATAGTTAACATCTGGATGATTAACTGCGACGCAGTGCGGCCCGAGTCAAATTGAAACCAGTGGACACCGCGAGCCTTTGTTTCAAGCTATTATACGCCCAATTTAATGCTATCATAAGTGCAATGACATATTTCCGGTGGAATTGCATTACGAACGCGCGGTATTATACTCTGAAGTTATAGCGCTGACGTCAATGTATGCAACGTATCTGACGTTACCCACTCCAGTAGTGACCGGCGTTGTTTAATTATAAATATAATTGGCTCTTTTGAAATCCTGTTTGTTTTGTCCGTAACAACTCATTTTAGCAATTAGGCGATCGCATTCCATTGTGCATTAACTCAATTTGCAGATTCAATGAGCTGAAATGCGTAATTGCGTTTAAATGTTTGATCGCGGTTGAAGAAATATATTAAATTTCATTATTAAACTAGCTGTACCCACGACTTCATCCGCTTGGAATTGTAATTTTAAGTAACATTCTTAATGACTGACAGTGTTATAAACGTAAAAATAGGCGAATAGGCGAAAGCTTCGAACTGCTAGGCTATCGGGAGTTACACATGATATTGTGAGTCAATCATAAAAGATAAACATATGCTGTCCGTATTTTCGTCATACATTATTTCTATGTAGCTTTAATCATTAAGGTTGCACACGCTACGGAAGCTTCAAAAATGGAGTAACTTCTCTTTCCAACATTTCCCTTCACTGCTCTGCTCCTGTTGATTGTAGTGTGATGAAAAGATATACTCGTACCAGCTAAGGAGTATGAAAAATATTTGTAGCAAGTTTCGTTAAAATCCGGCGAGTAGTTTTTGTTTCTATAACGATTGTAGACAGACAGACAGACATCAGTTTCGATCCCTAATCATCCCCTGATAGTTATTTTGGAAACATATTTCATATACAGAATTGACCTCTCTACAGATTGATTATAACTATAGATAATTGCACGATACAAGCTAGATTAACAGCTAGCATAAACCAAAAACCAAACTTAACGAACCGTAGCCTGTTGCCGTGAAAACCTTGGGCCATTGGGAAGCAGCGAGACGACAAATATTTGAAAGGAAAGAGAATTGAATTAAAAATATCGCGATATTACTGCGTATCTTACCTTCTGACTCTAGTGATATGGGGTGTATTTTCTATTTCATCATCACCATTTATATGTCGTTATAAATTCACATAGGCCTCCCCCAATCAGGAGGGTTTTGGGTCGTCTCACGTTGCGTCATCGGGTCGGTGCGTCACTAGGGGTTGGCATAGTAGCCCGCGACTTGGTAAGCTCACGCTGGAGTTGCATTTCGAAACGCCATACCAACTTATTTCATAATTAAATTAGTGTTTACGCAACATATGGTGTAATTAATAATAACATATTATAAAAAATATTATAATATATTTATTGTGGAGCTAATATTAGACACTCCTTGAAAGTGATTAGTGATAGAATGAATATAAATCATAGACTACAACCTATTGCAATGACATTGGTTTCTGCAGCTGAGCCATGTTGCTATCAAATTTCTTATAGGCGTTAGCCGCAACACTTAGGTTTATATAATTATAATAAATTGTTAATTTAAATGAAATTATTTAATTAGGCCTTAGTAATCTTCTTTGAGTTGCCGCGCATCGTCAGGATGAGAGCCATAAATTCAGGGCGACATCCCTAAGCAGTCCCCGATGGACGCCGGCATTCTTTAGAGCTTTTGATACGACCCTCTGAGGTGGGAGAACTTCCTCGCCCAGTCGAAGATGACTTTACAGTCCGTCCTCGCCACCTCTTCTATGTCAATTCCTTGCGGACTAAGATTTAGATTTTTTTTATAAGTATATCTGATATATTGACAATCAGGCAGACTTTCCATCTGATGATAGAAGATGGATGGTTACAGTCCTGTGAGATTCATAAACCCATACATTTTCAACATATGACATAACATGTCAAGTTACAGTCTGTGCATAGCTGAACACAGCAATGTAAACACTGCTATTTTGCGGTAGAAATAGGTAAGACGAAGGTCCCTTGGCAGACGACCCCGGAATAGAATCTTCTTCGGTAATACTGATACTGATAATCAGAGGTCGGAATTAGGTCGAGCCCCGAGAAGGGCTCCCCTAACGCACCCAGGGGTGCAAAGGCCAGGGGTCCTCAGATGCGACACTCGATCCTGAGGGCCCCCTACAACGCCAGAGGATGGCCATCGCTGAGGTTTTTAGTGGGTAGCCTCCCCCTTCTGGGGAGGAGAGCCCCACATAACCACTGGCTCGCCACAGCCGGGGTATGCAATTCAATGCATTTTCCTCAGCGGAACAAAAAAAAAAAAAAAAGGTCGAGTTATTCATGTACTTACACTGATCTAATACAGCGAATGAATAAATAAAATATGCCTCAAATCCTGAGATTCATTTTAAAGAGCAGGAAACAATCCCGTCATTTTTTAAATAAAAAGGAATTTTGGTCGTTCAGAGAAATTCATTGAAGCCAAAATATTGAAAAGCTAATAGTTATAAATTTTAATTCTCACAAAAGTTATACAGTAATGTCGGAAGCGAACACTTCAAATCTTACTGCTAATGAAACGCACAAGGAAAATGATTCTGATGGGCCGTTTGAATAACTTCACGAGTCTAGGCTAGCAGCAAAAGTATTCGCTCGTATTTAAGACTATCAATAATTTGTATTGTGAACTAGCGGACCCGACAGACTTCTTCCTGTCAAAAAGATCTGTAGCAGTTTTTTGTTCCTACTTATTTTATAGATAATGTCGCATAGCCAACCAAATTGCAGAAAGGTCCAAATGAACTATTACATTTTGTGACTATTCAACTTTGGAACGTGGCATTAAATCCTCCGACGATTGTATTTCTGTGCTCCAACGCACACACGCGCACTGTTTCGATAGATATGATTGAATTTCAACTTTATACAGCGTTAATACAGCGTAAATTGACTTTTTGATGTTAGGAACAAACCTTCATTGCTTAGACATAAGTGAATGCTTGCAATATGAACTTTATTCAATAACAACAAAGCTCAAATTGACTGTACGTTTTAGTTAGAAGACGTTGTATGAAAAAAAGGGTTGTTTTTGAGGTTATTCCGATAATTATTCGAATTTTTCTCGCCGTAAAAATCTTCTTGAACTTCGACAAACATTTTGAAAAAGAATTGGCCAAATTGGTCCAGGCGTTGTCGAGTTATGCGCTTACCAACATATTTTGCGATTCATTTTTATATATTAGATTAATGTAAACAATAAAAAAATGTCAATTGTCATTGTTTTATTTGTCTATCTTTGAGGTTTTTATTTATTTGTTATATTGCTGGCCACACGGGATTGTCCATTATAAATCCGCGGAAGGTCCACTTTATTATCAACATTTCGCTGCAATTACATAAATAACTCCACCTAATACCGACCTCTGATAAAAACAATGATAATGTAAATTGTCAATACTAATAAAACGTTTATATCAATTAAAATCTATAAGAACGACGGAATTCTTATTAAACTTTTTACCGTGGGAGAGCCATGCTTCGGCACGAATTGGGCCGGCTCGATCGGAGAGATACCACGACCTCACAGAAAACCGGCGTGAAATAGCGCTGCGCTGTGTTTCGCCGAGTGAATGAGGTTACCGGAGGCCCAACCCCCCCTTATTCCCCTTTATTCCCTCTATTCCCCTTATTCCCCCTATTCCTTTTAAAAGGCCGGCAACGCATCTGTGACTCCTCTGGCGTTGCGGGTGTCCATGGGCAACGGTTATCGCTTACCATCAGGTGATCCGTTTGCTCGTTTGCTGCCCTATCCTACAAAAAAAAAAAAAACTAATATCTCAAACGCTCACTTCAATATAACTTTCCGCTAAAATAGTCAAATCCTATTAGTACAAGTACTCTATCAGATTTTTACGAGTTTGATAAAACGCGTTGACATATTGTAATCGCTCCGACCGAACAAGACCACGTCGCTGCTTATTCTTGTTTAAAGAAAATTCACGACAATGCCGGAGGCCGCGGGCGGCGCAATTCTCGAGAGGCGATTAAAACTTCGCCAAATATACTTTGGCGGTCCCGCGCACAAATTGAAAAGAATAAAAGTTTTCCCCCGCGAATTAGTTCCACTTGAACCGGTAAAGGAACTCTCGTAATAAGTTTCAACTCTTTCGCTTTTAAGTATTTCCCTCGCCTTTAATTGATCGGTGTGAATGTAGCAAATGAAGCTGAGAATATTGGAACTTCATTAAGTGAAATACTTGAACCCTTCTTGGTGGTAAATGAGTTGAATATCAGATTTTTAATAGCGTCGAAACGTTATTGCCCGTTAATTTCGAGCAAAAATAATATTGTTACCAGCTGTGGTTCTTCTTAGTAAATAAAACGCGGTTTTCTACCAAAAATATACTTTAATTTACATCATTATCAAATAACTAAAACTAATTAACATTTACTAATCAATTCGTAGTTCGCTCTTGCGGCTTCGATGTTTATTCGCCGTAACGTAATCGAACACTGTCCCTGTCGATTGGAGAATCCTCATCCTCATGCACCGCAACAGAGTGCCAAAGTGATTATGTCGGACTCATCACGAATCGAGACGGCTCGATCCAAAAGACCTACCGACTAAACTCAGCCTGAGCCGTTGATCCTAATGACCCTTTATATTGACGTGACAAGCAAGACCGCACCTCAGGAGAAGCGCAGTTAGCGCGGCCCTATAAAAGAGAGCATATGCGCTAGAGGCATGGTACACCCAAATGGCTCCAGCCTTATGTTGATAGGAACCCCCTGTCGGGCGAGACGTTCCGCTTATATAGTCACATGGAGAAGTCTAAATTATAGCCCAATTAATATATAATAGTACTAGCTTTCCGCCCGCGGCTTCGCCCGCGTTATATTCGAATTTCCCACAGGAAGGATATGTCTTATGTCCTTTCTCAGGCTTTAGACTATCTGTGTACCAAATTTCATTTAAATCGGTTCAGTAGTTTTAACAATATTTCCATACAACCTATTATCCCTCCTTTCAACCTTTTACAGCCCCTTACAACCTTTTTGCATGAAAAAGTAGCCTATGTCCTTTCTCAGGCTCTAGACTATCTGTTTACCAAATTTCATTTAAATCGGTTCAGTAGTTTTGGCGTGAAAGCGGAACAGACAGACAGACAGAGTTACTTTCGCATTTATAATATTAGTATGGATATAAATTTAATTTTATATTGCCATCTGTAACTTGTTATCTTGATTGGAAATATGTGTACTGCTCTATGCTATTACGTAATCTGGTCCGCTGTACTGTATGACAAAATAGCTGATGCATGCGCCTTCGTCTGCATAGAATTACTAGTAGCTTATATTGATGTGGCGTATATCTTTGTAAATGTAGCCTGTGTGTTATTCTGATATATAAGCTGTATGATGGCAAAGTTTTATTAAATCTATTCAGTAGCTTTTAAGTGAAACAGTAACAACCATCCATCAAAGGCGAAAGTTAATAATACTATTAGGATTCGAACTAGAGAACAACTGGTGGCCAAACACAAAAGACCTGAGTGAAATAGATGCAAACATTCAAGATAACAAGAAAGTTCCCGACAAGACAGTATTTGGCGTCAAACAATCCTGGGAGCACACCGCACGGATTGTGGCGTCTCCAGCCAATTTGTCGACGAAGCTTCCTTTGTCGACAAACGGCGTCGGCAAACAGGCTTGGTGACGTCACGTAATCATAGTGGAATCGTAGCCGTCCTTCCTTTGTTGCGGCGAGCACCGGAGCCGCATCAGTCTTAAAGTCATTACAACACAATCCTTTTGAATTTCAACTTATTAATATTGTCTTGTCAAATAAATGCTCATCTGCTATGAACAAAGTATCCTAGTGAATTAAGCTGTTGTAATTACGCAAAAAAAAATTGGTTGTCTGTAGAACTCCGTCTACTGCCGATATTTGAACGTGACAACGTCTATTACATGGTATTTTTTTCTGGGTGCAATGAAATTATTTAAAATAAAGTAATGTATAACATTTATATTTTTATTTAATAGTTTGTTTAAATTTTCTGCTTCTGAAGTTATACATAAATTAATTATTATGAGTAATGTGCACTTGCACACTAAATACAATAAGCATATGATTGCACATACATATGAACATACATTCATTCATCTTCATACAGAAGTTTATAGTTACAATAAAATTAATATTCCGTGTGGCGTCAGATTCGGCCGTTACGGTGTTTTCGAGAATGACTCCACGCCGTACCAATTTAATAGACGTTGTCACGTCAATAAAGTAATGTATAACATTTATATTTTTATTACGTTGCCGTGTGGCGTCAGATCGGCCGTTACGCCGTTTCCGAGTATGCCTTCGGGCGCTCTAGGGGTGGGGGTAAAGTAGGCGTGGACTCCGTGTGGCGTCAGATTTGGCCGTTACGGTGTTTTCGAGAATGACTCCACGCCGTACTAATTTAATAGACGTTGTCACGTCAATAAACGCAAAAGTTTGCGATTTTTTCTATCAGGAAGTAAATCTAAGATTGATCAGGATTGGTATTAATTTTGGATTGAAGATTCTCTCTCATTAATTTCGGTCGTAAAGCAACTGTTAGCAGACCTTATCTATAGTTATAATAAATCTGTAGAGCGGTCAATTCTGTACATGAAATATATTTCTAAAAACAACTATCAGGGGGTGATTAGGGATCGCTATAGATGGCAAAAATGCAATCAGTAAAATTTTTGTCTGTCTTTCTGTCTATAACCGTTATAGAAACAAAAACTATTCAACGGATTTTAACGAACTTGTACAGTTATTTTTGTTACTCCTGAGCTGGTTATAGTATAATTTTCATCACGCTACAATCAATAGGAGCAGAGCAGTGAAGGTAAATGTTGGGAAAACGGGAAAAGTTACACCATTTTTAAAGCTTCCGTCGCGTGTGCAACCTTAATGGTTAAAGCTTACACAGAAATCATGTATGACGGAAATGTTCTTCTTAAAATTGTATAAAAAATATCCCACGACATCATATATCTATCTTTTATGGTTGACTCACAATAACACGTGTAACTCTCGATAGCTTAGCAGTTCGAAGCTTTCTGATTATATTTGTCTACTCTTGCGTTTATAATACTCGCAGTCATTAAAAATACTACCTAAAATTACGATTTCGGGTCGTGGCACAGCTAGTAAATAATAAATAAGTAGTTCTTACATTATATAATAATTAGGCTTGTGTTATGGGATATCGAGTAACGGATAGACATACATACATTATATATATATATATATATCAAAATCAAAATCAAAATAATATTTATTCAACATAGACCTTTACAGGCACTTATTGACGTCAACAAACAAAACAAAAAAAAAAAAGCTTAAATAATAAAAAAAAAAAAACAAAACCCTTGTCCGTACGTACGAATAAGGAAAAAAAAGAAAAAATATATTGACTCGACACCTGTTCGGAAATTGGAGAGCCTTCTCGAGAAGAACAGGCAAGAAACTCTGAAGGTCTATTTTTATCTCCTCTTTTCAATGTTAATAATTATAATAATATAATATAAAAATACAATATAGTATAAGATACAATCATACCTAATACGATTACAGTCGTATGTATGTTTACATACACATATAAAATAATACAATATTATAAATAATGTTGTTACCAAACATGGCTCTATGAATAGTGTCCCTATTCCCAAATACTGTGATCATTTAGATAGTCACTTACTTTATAATAACCTTTACTCATGAGTGTATTTTTGATATGGATTTTAAATTTATATAAGGTAAATCAATGACACTTTGCGGAAGCTTGTTAAACATAGATATACATTTCCCCAGAACGAACAGCTAGTTTTTATGGAGTCTGAATATTGGAACGGCAAGTTTATTTTTGTTTCTAGTATTCACATTATGTAGATCACTGTTTTTATTGAATTTATTATAGTTTCTATATACAAAAACTAAATTATCATATATATATTGACTAGCTAAAGTTAAAATATTAATTTCTTTGAACAATTCTTTTAGGGATTCTCTAGCCCGTAAACAGTAAATAGCACTTATAGTAGCACTTATAGTAAACAGCAAATATATATAGTTATGATAGAAATATATAATTTTTCTAACCATCACTAAGGTACAAATGCTCGCACCGGTGCAATACCCACTCGCCTATGGAGGTCGTAAGCCTTACGAACAAAATGTAACTGTAGCATAAACCTTGCACGGGGGCGAAATAATCGGTAGGCGCCTCCTCGGCAGCTTCAGAACAAGCGCCATAATCTCTTGAGTAAATCATGTTTCTTTAGCTTCGACGTTCGCGACGTATTACGAATCAGGTCACATCCCGGCGCGTCAGGGCTCGGCACAATGGCGGGGAATACCAATCGCGCACCTCTGCGAACCTCCGCGAACATTGATTCGATTACGAGCGACCTGACGTTTTCACATTACACGATAACGATATCGCCGGTTCAGCGGTAACTTTGGGGTTCGAATATGTTATCATCGTCACTTCTTTCATCATCGTCATCTATCGCAAAAACGTTAACACCTATCGATCTCAAGCTACTAGCATCCAATCCGTCTACCCTCCAGCATTGCACCCTAACAGCCTGCCATTATGCGAATAATGCGCCCTGTTTAGTACCACATAAGGTTCGAATTCGACCTCAACCAACATCATCATGCCGGTTATCCTGACTCTTACAGATTTCGTTAGCCTTTACCACTACTCGTTAAATAACTTTGAATCTTAAAAGCTCCATTGTAAGTAGTAATGTGCCGGATATCCTCCGTATCCGTATCGCGGATATCCGAGGCAAAAGAAAGATTCCTATCCGTGTCCGTACCCGTTACTTTTTTGGCGGATCTTTCACGGATCTATTTAGCAGAGTATTCTTAAAGAATAATTTCTTGAGGATGTTTTCTTTGTAAATGATTTTTTAAGTTAGTTGAGCCTTTACCCTCACGATAATACTTTCCATCACAAGTTTTACACTTTGCAGATTCATCATTTATTATCACAAAATAATTTCATTTTACACTAGTATTTTTTTTTAATAGGCTTGTTGCCTAAATTTCAGTAGTTAGATACTGATATACCTTGATGCCTATTCTATACAAAATAATTATTATTTTTGAAAAAAAAATGCTTATTTATAAGAATAATTTTGCATTTAATTAAATATTTGACATTAGTTATCAAAAACGCTCATGACTGTCATGGCGTCATGAATGACGTCACGCCGTGCAAAACACAGCTGTTTTAGTATCGGAATATTCGGTATTGTGAAGTTATTTTAAATAAAAATGGATTCATCGTATTACAAGTACTGCGTAGTGCCCCAGTGTACAACCACAAGTATAAAAACACCAAAAAATATATTTATATACGTGCCAAACAATCAGCAGATACGTAAAAAGTGGCTGACACTCGCGAGAAGGAATGATGCCAAAGAGTAATATAATTAATAATGATGCCCATTCTTTTTCGCACTTCCACAAGACACTTGGGAATGACATTTTGACTTTGACGTTTCGCACGGCGTGACGTAACACTTTTTAATTGGTGTTTGCTGTCACGTGACTTATGGCTTATTTTGTGCAATTTTATTTTATAAAAATATAAATAATCAAAAGTTATTATTTTATAAAACTTTGTTTTTTCATAATCAAATGATCATCTTAATAGTTATGCAACCTAATGCATCAGATTTGTTCATAGTGGATACAAGCCTATTATATACCAATTCAAATTCAAATTCAAAATCATTTATTCAGTCTGGGCTGTTACAAGCACTTGTGAATGTCGAAAAGCTACGCCATCGGTTCGCAAATCTACGGCGGGAGACCTTGTACTGAGAAGAACCGGCAAGAAACTCAGCAAGGGCTGTTTTTTTTCCCTGTATTAAATAGATACAGAGTCGTCAATTTGGAAAATGACTTCAATATTGATAATTCATGAAGTCACTTTCCATTACATAGTATAATTAATAAAAAAATATTTAGAAAACATGCCTATATTAGGAATGCCGTGTCATACAGTTTTAAAAGAATATATTAAAGTTAAATTAAAATTATAATACCAAACACAAGCATATTTTTGCTGCCCAGTGTCACATTAAAGTAAAACAAAACAAAAAAAAGACCTATTTCATCTCAAGATCGCGCGCACCGACACCGATCCGTATCTGCGGATCTTGACACCAAATATCCGTATTCAGATCTGTATCCGCGGATCTAGATTTTTGACGATCTGGCACATCACTAATTGTAAGTCATCTTTTTGGTGCTATATCATTCGTGGCAATATACACGAATGATAGATTCTAGACAATGAGCATGTATCCATTTATTTGAATGTACAATTTGATTCGATGAAGGAGACCGGGACCCTGTCATAACGCCGGAGATTGGCTTTTAGTAACAAGCACCATTTTCTTACTAAAAGCCAATCTCCGGCTCTCCACAAGCTCAAATCCGATCAAAGTTTAAGTATAACTCATGTACATGAATTCGACCAAGCCCTACTAAGCTGTATGTATCAAAATTCAATGATGCAAATGCAGCTAATGATGAGAACAATTGTGTTAAATTTTGATCAGCAAAAACAATAGCTTCGGACTAATTCTTGTCAACAATCTCATTTTCAGTTGTTAGTATAACCTTCATACTACTCTAACACTAACAAATCATCATGATATTGCTAGAGTCCAAGCAGATTAATACTATATGCTGCCATGATGGCATGTGGGGTTTTTATGGCTATATAATAACCAGAAACCAGAATTAGGTTGAGTTATTTATGTACTTACATCGTATTGTTTATATTAATGTGGACCTTCCCGGGATTTCTAATGGACAATCCCGTGCGGCCAACAATATTACAAATAAATAATAATAAAATCCTCAGAGATAGATAAATAAAACAAAGATAATGAACATACAATTTTTATTAGTTTACATTAAGCAACTCTGCCTGCTTTATAAAACTCAGGTCAGGTCCTGTGTGGAATATTGCTCGCACCTATGGGACGGCTCCGCTCAATACCTTCTTGAAGCTCTGGACAGATTGCAGCGGCGCGCAAACCGCATAATCGCATAAAAAAAACCGATGTAGAGGCAACCAACACCCTCGAGCCTCTACAACTTCGTCGTGATATCGCCTCTCTTAGCGCCTTCTATCGGATGTTTCATGGGGAATGCTCTGAAGAACTCTTTAGCCTTATCCCTCCCTCTCCTTTCCTTTATAGAAACACACGTAAGGGCTTCGGAGCCATCCGTACACTACGTCCCCCATTCCACACCGCACTAAGAAATTCCAAGATTCCTTCTTCTGCCGTACTTCCCGCACTTGGAATTCTCTGCCTGCGTATGTGTTTCCTACATCCTACAACATGGGTTCCTTCAAAAGAGGCGTGAAAAGGCATCTTTTGGCCCGGCAGGGATAGGGCAGGTAGGAGAGTGGAGTAAAGTCACTATCCTATCTGTCATCTCATTTGGGCCTCTTTCACCGCTTAACATCAGGCGGGAGGAGGTCATCTGCCGCGCCAAGAATATATAAAAAAAAAAGCAAATTCTCATACGCATATTTTTTTTTCCTCAGGAGAGGAGGCTGAGAATCCTCATGGATACCAACGCAACAGGCAAGCAGGGATGCGTTGATTATGTCGGACTCCTGGATGCTGTCGAGGCGGCTCGACCACACAGACCGACTAAACTCAGCCTAGCCTTGGCCCGAATGGCCCTATGACTTGAATGGAATGGTTGGCGCACCCTCAAGGCACGTCAGCGCTGCCCTTCGAAGAGGACATATGCGCGAATGAAGGCTCGGTACGCCAAAGTGGGTCCGGCCTTGAAATGATAGGCCTACTCGTACATGTGCAGCAAGCTGCGAAGTATGGACTAACTAAGGGATGGCGGCGCAGATGCCGCCTCTCGCAAGGCTTGAAGAGCGTCAATGAGTCGGGAGGGTCAGAAAGGACGTGTCTGGGTCGACGATATTCTGTATTACGCGGATTGACTGGGTCATACGCATATTTTGCCTTTTTAATAAATACAAAATCCAGTCCATTCAGTTAAGCGGGGAGTGCTCCTCATTTCCGCTATTGTATTCTTTTGTTCTCACAAGCTATATTGTGCGAACTGCTAGCTGCTATTTTTGATGACAGGTTGCGTTTTGAAAAGCATCTCATTGAACTGGTTCGGAACTGCTTCTATCGTCTAAAGATTCTCTATAAGATCCGCAATCTCTTAAGTGAAGAAGTCAGGTTAAAAGTAGTTGAATCACTAGTCTTATCTAAGTTGAATTATGGTGACTTAGTATATGGGCCGAGATTATTGTCAAAATATGCTCGTATCTTGCAACGGGTACAAAATGCTTGCTATCGTTTCTGTTATAATACACCATTTCGGTCTCATATATCACCATATCTTAATGACTCAGGTATATTAAACTTAAACTCACGGAGACTGGTACATATGGGATGCTTGGTTCATGATATTTTAATGAACCAACAACCCGAATATTTGTATGCTAAACTCAGCCTACCTGCAAAATATGGGTATTCGAGAAGACCAACTAGATTTCTACTGTCATATCAGCAGCATAAGACTGCGGCGTTTAGGGGAAGTTTTCGCTATCAGGCAACCAAATGTTGGAACAACATCCCACCTCCCATACGGCAACTGAAGTGTAAATCTACGTTTAAAAAAAAAATTAAAAAAACATGTTTTACAAAAACAAAGAACTGGTTTGCCTGATAGATATGCTGACTCTCCATTTGTATGCTGATGGCTAATTGGGAAATATGTATCTGTATGTGTATATATATGTATATGTATGTATGTATGTGTGTATATGTATGTATGTATGTGTGTATATATATATATTAATATTATCTGTCTACATTCACGTATTGCGCTTTATTTATTAATGTAATATGTATGCTTAGGTTTGTCTGTTTCTCTCTGTGTGTCTGCTGTCTGGTTTACTTACCCTCTCAAAGGGTTTCGGCAGAATATCAGCGCTTCGCGCTATGTGAAGCACAACGCTGAGCCGCGAGACCTGTTTGCTACTAGGGCACAATGTTGCCTACGGATTTTTAATAATGTTCTGGTTTATATTTTGTGTCAAGGTTGCAAATAAAGTTATGTCTATGTCTATGTCTATGTCTATGTCTATGCTAGCATAATGTTCGGACATCCGATGTCATTGATGTAAGTTAGGCAACGTCGCGCATGCAGTAGTTTTAAAGTGCGTACCTATTTATTTAAAAATCACGGGATTTTTTTCTGCCCTTTAAAATTAATCACGGGAGTTGAGGCATATCCATTTTATTCTTTCGCTATATGAATTCAGTGTAAGTACATGAATAACTCTACATAATTCCGATCTCTGATTATATGTTGACAAGCAAGCAGATTGCTCACCTCTTGGTAAATGATTCCAGTCGTCTATAGTGCATCTGGTTCCTGTAAGATTCCCAATATATCTGGAACCTCCACAAAAGCCACAGAATACGTTACCAACAAGTGACATAAGATACAAATTCGCAGTAATTTTACAGCCTATCTTATTATTCACACCCAATCATAGCAACGCGAACAGAGTTATTTTGAGGCCGAAATAGGTAAGATGGAGGATCCTCAAATGCGACACTCGATCCTGAGAGTCCCCTACAATGCATGGAGGAGGATGCATCCCCTACGAGGATGGCCATCGCTGAGGTTTTTAGTGGGTAGGCCTCCCCCTTCTGGGGAGGAGAGCCCACATAACCGCCGGTTCTGCGTAACCGGGTTATGCAGGGGTATGCAATTCAATGCATTTTTCTCTGCGGAACAAAAAAAGTATGATGGAGGTACCCAAGTAGACCACCCCGGTTTATAAACTACCCCTGGAAGTACATGATCCTTCTCAATCTAGATACGTTACAACGTTACGAGACCAGGTGTAGTCAAATACCTAATACTGGTACTGTCTGTCACTGGAACATCAATGCAAAGATTTCTGTGTAGTAGCAGAAATAAATAAGACACAAGTACTAAAGCAGACATCTTGGAAATAGAATCTCCCTCTAGTTGCCTGGTGGGCAGCTATTCTTACAATTGCCAGATTATTTGAAATTGTAACGGTATACGATTTTCGAAAACTAAATATAAAAAAATTACACTTATTACGAACACGACAATATACCAAAACACTTTAAAATACTAAAACATACATAAATAGACTTATGTACATAATACATACAGACACACACAATATAATAAATTTAGACAGATTCCGAAAAACATCAACAACATAATATTCTCTGCACGTTGAATCAGCAGTATCCTGGACACGTGTCGTGCTCCTCGCGATAGATTCTATCCTATTACACAGCCTCTCCTCTGCAAAAGAAGAAAGTCGTGTCGCAGTCGTTCCCGTACAATGAGAACACGACCGCCCAGCAGCGACCAACTTTGTCAATTACTCGGCCAAATATTGGGTAATCTATTCATCGACCCGTTTTATTTGTTGCCCTCCGAGGCGGGCTTTTGTCCGATTTACATCTGATGGAGCGTAGATTAGCTGAGCCCGGATTGTTGGAGTCGGTTTCGATCGCAGACCCTGGTCTAAACAGACGCCGCGAGTTTACACAAGGCCAGATTTTTCACTGGACCGCTCTTATATTGCATGAAATAGGAGCGACGCTCGTTGTGCAAATGTCAAACTTGTCGTGGCTTCTATCGTACTATACGTATCGACTAAAATATGTTTATCTTTTTAAATAGGTTCTTTTGTGTCTGCGCAACATAAAGCTCATTTTCAACTGTGATAACTTTAAGCTAAAAGTACAAACCAAATAGATTTGGAAGGTGGTTTTTGACTTGAAAGATGACTCTGACTCTGAGAAGGTCAATAGGTCCGATCAATAGATTGTAGTACAATTATTAATAGTAGATTGTAGTACACATAGATTGTAGTACAATCGGATATGAGTGACAAACTAATATGTGGACTAAATACCGCCCTTTCTTACTGTACCCCAACAGAGATCAGAGTCTAGTTGAATTCATGTCCGCGGTTCTAATAAAGTAAATGAACGTCGCCATTTTAAAGTAATCTGGAGAATGTTCGGATCCCTAAGTTCGGCGACAGCTACTCTCTAAGTCCTTGATCATATTTATTGGCATCAAATCGACATTCATTTCTGCATAGCGTCATTACCGCGACAAAGAATGAGCGCAGTAAATGCCATGTACAGCGAAGTCAGAGATCAACAGTTTGACTAAGGATTTAGAGAGTGAAGTCACTCCTCCCAATATTAAGTCGCGACCCGCAGTCGCACCCTAATGTTAATCTACCCCCACTGTATTTTCCTAAGAGGCTTTTCTCGGTCGGCAACTTTCATACGTCGACGTTTTTGCACGCTCCAAGAAACGGCGAAATTTTTATATTTTTTATCGCTTTTGTGTTTTGCCAAAGCGACGAATATTTGAATGTACGCACGTGCGTGCGCTTACACAGGTGAAGTCCATAAATTATACTCTATCATATAAGTATACGAATCTGTACATTATTTAGATAGTGATGTATTTTACAAGCTTTTATTTACAAGCTTTTATTTACTTCCACCTGTCCCGTTGTCTGTCGTTCTGTAACCAAATCTTGCAACTTAAATTTGATCCACTTCCCGGTTTCCGATTCAGCTGAAATTTGGTATACACGTTTAGTTCAGATGACAATGCATGATTAACTGTGTGACGTCATTCTCAATCCAACATGGCGGCGTATCCAATATGGCGGACCAATTATTTTTAATGCACTCCTACAATATGGGTATCAAATAAATGGGCTTGCCAAGAATAACTAGAAAAATAATGTGACGTCATTCTAAATCCAACATGGCGGCGTATCCAATATGGCGGACCAATTATTTTTAATGCACTCCTACAATATGGGTATCAAATAAAAGGGCTTGCCAAGAATAACTAGAAAAATAATGTGACGTCATTTTAAATCCAACATGGCGGCGTATCCAATATGGCGGACCAATTATTTTTAATGCACTTCTGCAATATGGGTATCAAATAAAAGGGTTTGCCAAGAATAACTAGAAAAAAATAATGTTACGTCACTAATAAAAGCGTGTTACATTGTGATAGCTTGAGGAAAATGTTGTGTTGTATTAAATGTAACACGCTTTTATTTATAAATGGGGACTGTGATAAAGGGGGGACGAGATTGAATAATTATGTATGATGTAAAGTTTTAGTGTTAATAATTTATTTTTAATTTTTTAGTTCATTTTATTTTTAACTTTTTAGTTCATTTTATAAACAAATAATAAAAGCTTGTTTTTAAAAAGGTTTTTTTTCTTTAATTTTTACTAAGACGTACTTGACATCTTACATTTTTTTAACCTGAACTTAAGTGATTAGGCGATCGCCTATGACAGTATTTCCCAAAGTGGTCTCTATCGACCCCTAGGGGTCTGTGACAACCTGCAAGGGATCTACGTCAGCGAAACAAAAAATTGGTTATACTCGTATATGTTTATAAAATTTTGTTCGTTGTAGGATGTGGGCATTCGATATCAAGTAAATAGGGGGTCTAACTGAAACCGAAAAACTTATTTTCCAAGTTTATATAATGTACGTAAAATAAATGTACCTAAGTTTTAAGCTATGTTTCTGATCTAAATTAAAAATAAATATGTTTAGGACTTATGAGTTTCGGACCGCGGAAAAGGAAATTTAAAAAAGTAATAAAAAAAAAAGATTTTGACATTACGGTTTCGGTACTTGACTGTCACTTCGGATTTTTTCACGGCATTTTTATTGAGTTATATTTACGGCGGATTAATAATTGATCATTTACATTTACATTTGGAAAAGTGGTCGGCCACGCGTTCTCCTATTTTTTATACTACAAGTATTGTAATATATGATATATATTATAACCACATACGGTAGGGCACATTAGTACACACAAAACACACTTTCAAGCCAAGCCAGAACTACGGACCGGTAAGCAATATTATTATATAATTAAATAATATAAGAAAACATACGGGCGTTCGGGAAAACGCAACATTTTTTGGTAGCAGAGCGTGGTTTTCTTTTCGGTTACGGACCTGTTATTTTGTAAATTCTTTGATATGTCGGACGGTTACAACGAAATTCGTCGCATATTGCAATGGTTGGTAAGCGCATTTTCTCTGGTGAGTAGACCAGACAGGGTTGAGGCCTTGAAAGAGCGGGCTTCAAATGCGAGCAGATACATGGCGGACCTGGATCAAGCTTTACAAATGTGTTATGATAGGGCTGACATGAATCCAGACAATGAAACTTTGCAGGCAAGGTTGATTCAAGCTCAGGCAGACTACAAGCAATGCTTAGAATATTATGACAGCATTATTCAGGCGGTAAGGACACTGGATCTGGCCAGTAGTCCCACGGTTAAGGGTCAGTCAAGTAGTAATGCCTCAATTTATACTAGATTGCCGGATTTAAATTTGCCCAAGTATTCTGGTGGGTATGAAACTTGGATGTCATTTATTAACATTTTTGATTCTTTGATACATTGTCGGATGGATATATCACAAAAATTAAGTTATCTGTTGAGTTGTCTATCGGGAGACGCTCACCAGGTTATTTCACATTTAACCATAACAGATAACAATTATGAGACTGCAAGGGCGCTATTGATGGGCAGATATCAAATTATTAGGTTAATTGCGGATGCCCATGTGGCAAAGATATTAAATTTGCCTTATTTAAGGAATATCATCATTTTACCGTGGGAGAGCCATGCTTCGGCACGAATTGGGTCGGCTCGACCGGAGTGATACCACGGCCTCACAGAAAACCGGCGTAAAATAGCGCTTGCGCTGTGTTTCGCCGAGTGAGTGAGGGTACCGGAGGCCCAACCCCCCTTATTCCCCTCTATTCCCCTTATTCCCCCTATTCCCTTTTAAAAGGCCGGCAACGCGTCTGTGACTCCTCTGGTGTTGCGGGTGTCCATGGGCGACGGTTATCGCTTGCCATCAGGTGATCCGTTTGCTCGTTTGCTGCCCTATGCTAAAAAAAAAAAAAAAAACAAAAAAAAAAAAAAATATCATGTTTATAAGGGATGATTTTTTAAATCCATTAAAGGTGGCCTATAATTGTTTGGAGAAATTAAATTTACCAGTAACGGAGTGGTCATTCTTGTTGCTCCATATTGTATTGAATAAGTTACCCTCTGATTTAAAATTAAGATTTGAACAAAAATATGGAAGCGGAGATGAGGCAAGCCCGTTGCCTAAATTTATTGACCTTTTGACCTTCTTGGAGGAAGAAGCACGGATTGTTGACAATGTAGGCTCACCTCCTGCAACGGCTACCTCAGGGCCATCTGGGAGGCCTGTGTCCAGTCAGGGAAGACCTGTATTCAGTCAGGGTAGGATTAGGCCACCCACTCGGGGGACTAGGGTAGGTATGGCTACATCGGACCATACTATTAATAATAGGTTGCAATCTGCACCTTTTGTGGCATCATAGGCCATTTTATATCTAAATGCCAACATTTTATAAATTGTTCCCCTCAACAGCGGAGGCGTTTTGTGCAAAATCACAAGTTATGTTATTTTTGTTTAGGGGATCATCTTGTTAATAGTTGTGCAGTGGCACGGCCATGTATTCATTGTAACGGCAAACATCACGGGATGTTATGCCTGAATAGGAATGGTGGAGTTAGGCCTGCAGCGGCACGGATTGGTTCTCCTTCAGGAGGGGGTCAAAGCGGACAAGTACGGACTTCACCTCCTCATTCTGGACGAGCGTCGCCTCGACGGGTGGACGTGCGCGCGACACCTCCATATACGGGTGGGGGTGGCTTTAGGCCTACTTCACAGGCATCTCCACATACGGGTGGGGGAGGCACCGGGCCTATGGTACAAGCACCCTATGCAGCGGGCATAGGGCATATTCAAGCGGACGAATCTCGTGACGTCACTGCGGAACAGTATGCGTCTGCGGCCTCGTATGCAGCGAGAGCGAGGGGTTTCTCACCACCACTCGCGGAACGGCCGCGATTGAGGAACACGCCGCCATCTTTCGGTCATCCGGTTGGTTACCGGACACCGGATGCCAGTTGGCACCTGACTCGGGCACCATTGGGGCGCTCGAGACCCCCTACATATAACCCTCTGGCGCTGTCGGCAGCCCAGGTTTTTAATCGGGTGAATGCTTCATTTCTTAGTGACGTTCAAGAATAGGTAGTCGCCGCCACCTCGCCAAATGCAACCTTTTTAAATACTATTTTATTGCCTACCGTTGCGGTAAGGATTTGTGATATTAACGGTTTTTATGTTAGAGCACGGGCTCTAGCGGACACGGGTTCGCAAGGTTGCATGATAACAGTTAATTTGGCGAGACGGTTAGGCCTATACATATTTAATAATAATATTTCGGTTCGTGGCATAGGTGATGTGCTCGTGTCACATGTTTATGGTCAATGTACCTTTAACATTGTTGGAGAATCGGTCTCTCAACCTGTTATTACAGTTACAGCACTAGTGTTGCATGATATTTTAGGAGAACATCCACAGGTGGAATTACCTTCGGAAATTTTGAACTCGGCTTCTCACCTGTCTTTGGCTGACAGAAAATTTTTAAATATTGGAAAAATTGATTTGTTGCGTGGTACTGATGTGCTTGGTCAATTATTGTGCACCGGACGCACTAAATTTAAATAATAATGGCTTGGTTGCTATACCATCGCACTACGGATATATGATTATGGGCCCAGCATATGATACGGTTTCTGATACGGTTTTTACGGGCGTTTCTCTTTCGGATTTAGTACAGCGTTTTTGGGAGACAGAAGAGGTACCCACGGTTTCACGGAAGGACCCGCTCGACGAAGAATGCGAGCGCCATTTTATCGAAAATGTTTATCGGTTACCGAACGGTCGTTTCGTTACTCGGTTGCCCTTTGTGAGCATTCGCAAACCGCTGGGGCAGTCCTACCTCACTGCTGAGAAACGCCTGCTTTCTATGGAACGTCGCATGAAGCGAGATACAGAGTTTCGCGACAAATACATTGAGTTCATGCGGGAATATGTACAATTAGGTCACATGTCCCTGGCACGGAGGGACTACTCATCGGAAGAACACTATTTCATACCACATCACGCGGTTTTTAAATCGGATAGCGGTAAGATACGGGTCGTGTTTGACGGGTCGGCCCCTTCCTCTAACGGTGTTTCATTGAACCAAATCCTGCACTCGGGTGCTAAACTACATAAAGATATTTCGGATCTTATTTCGGCCTTTCGTAGACACCAGGTGGTCTTCGCGACGGATATACGCATGATGTTCCGGCAAACGGTGATTGATGAGGCTGATAGACGGTATCAGCTGATTCTTTGGCGCGAGGACCCGTCTCACCCATTACGCGTCTACGAACTGAACACAAACACGTACGGTTTGAAATCTAGCCCCTGGATGGCTATGCGGTGCTTGTTGGAACTCGCTCAACGGGAACGCGTTCGATTCCCTCGTGCGGCGGACGTCTTAGAGTCGGAAATTTTTGTCGATGACGTTATCACGGGTGGATCTTCGGATCAGGAGGCTTTAATTTTACGTAACGAGCTCATAGCGTTATTGGCAACGGCTGGCTATGAACTACGGAAATGGATTTCGAACAGTCCACGTCTCTTAGAAGGACTACCAGCGGATCACGTTCAAGATCCATTGTTATTTGAGAATCCGGACTCTCCTCGTTCAACATCGGTTTTAGGTGTTCAGTATTTACCGGTTCCTGACATCTTTTCCTTTCGGGTTTTAACAATAACGGAAAAGATATGGACTAAGCGGCTAGTCCTGTCTACGGTTGCTCGTATCTATGATCCTAACGGGTGGATCGCTCCTATAATATTTTGGGCTAAATGTTTTCTACAACGGTTATGGTTGGCTGAGCTTAAGTGGGATGAGACCCTACCTACTGAACTCTTAACGGACTGGCTCGCATTTATTGATCAGTTACCCACTATCGGAAGGGTTGTTATACCTCGTAAAATACTTCCACCGGGAAGTATCATGCGTCACTTCACGGTTTCTGTGACGCCTCGGAATCGGGTTTCGCGGCAGTCGTATATCTTCGGACGATACAGCCAGATGGTGCAGTAGCGTTACATCTAATCACGGTGAAGAGCAAGGTGGCTCCTATACGCAACCGCCAAACCATACCCAAATTGGAGCTCTCGGGAGCTGCGTTACTTACTCGGTTATTGAATCATGTTTGTGATACACTCGGGAAGCACGGGATGGATGCGTCGGTTTATAAAGAATACTCGCAAACCGGTTGTAAGAAATACATCTTTGTTTCTGACGGCAGGCGAACGGCGTGCTGCTCTCATGTTTTGGGTACGACGGGTACAATCGGAACGGTTTTCTGACGAGCTTAAATCGTTACGGACGACGGGTCGGTTAAAGGGTGCCGTACAGAAACTTAACTTATTCATTGATGGCGAGGGATTACTTCGTGTTGGCGGACGGCTGCGCAACTCGAAGCTGCCGTATTCGGCTAGGCATCCCCTTTTGCTGCCCAAGGACGGACCCTTGACGCAGTTGATAGTAAGTGATCGGCACATTACTAACTCGCATGCAGGTTGTACGGCACTGCTTGCTATTCTTCAGCGGGAATTTTGGATACTATCGGCGCGACGGTGCGTCCGATCGGTTATATTTAAGTGTATACCTTGCTATCGGTTAAAGGCTAACACCATGCAGCCTATGATGGGTGACCTACCTAGCGATCGGGTTAGTGTCACCAGACCTTTTCACGGTGTCGGTACGGATTTCGCTGGTCCTTTTATTGTCAGGGCTTCTCACTTGCGGACCTCTAAGACTTACAAAGTTTATTTATGTGTATTTGTTTGTCTGTCAACGAAGGCAGTACATTTAGAAATAGTATCTTCGCTTAGTACGGAAGCGTTTATCGCGGCGTTCGGACGTTTTGTTTCACGGAGGGGGTTACCGAGTTTGGTACGGTCGGACTGCGGCACAAATTATCAGGGTGCTGACAGGTATCTTAAGGAGGTCCATGATTTTTTAACGAAACATAGTACGGACTTGGGACAAGCAATGGCTACTCAGGGCATTACGTGGAAGTTTGATCCTCCTGGATGTCCTCATTGGGGAGGCATCTTGAGGCTGTCGTGAAGGTGGCTAAGACACATTTGAGACGTGTTATTGGGGAAACGGTTCTTACGTTCGAGGAACTTACTACGGTCTTTTACAGAGTGGAAGCAACTTTAAATTCACGGCCTTTATGCCCACTCTCTTCGGATCCCAACGATATGGAGGTTTTGATACCGGGTCATTTCCTCATCGGCCAGCCCCTTGCAGCTCTCCCTGAGTATCCCTTTGAGAATGTACCACTGAGTCGACTTTCTCGCTTTCAAATGCTGCAACAGATGTCACAAAATTTTAATAAACGGTTTTATTCGGAGTATTTGCACATGTTGCAGCAGCGGCTGAAATGGACAGATAAAACGGCTCCTGCACGGGTAGGGGATCTTGTCCTGATTAAGGATTCAAATCTTTCTCCTCTACGTTGGCGTAGAGGACGCATTTTGAAGCTTTATCCAGGCTCTGACGGTGTACCTCGTTCGCAGAGATCTCGATCGGCGACTCTGTGATGCGCCGTGCGGTGGCAACCCTGTCCCGTCTACGGGTAGACTAGCGAGATGAGGGTTGCTCATCTCGGTGGGGGATTGTTTAGGACTTATGAGTTTCGGACCGCGGAAAAGGAAATTTAAAAAAGTAATAAAAAAAAAAGATTTTGACATTACGGTTTCGGTACTTGACTGTCACTTCGGATTTTTTCACGGCATTTTTATTGAGTTATATTTACGGCGGATTAATAATTGATCATTTACATTTACATTTGGAAAAGTGGTCGGCCACGCGTTCTCCTATTTTTTATACTACAAGTATTGTAATATATGATATATATTTATAACCACATACGGTAGGGCACATTAGTACACACAAAACACACTTTCAAGCCAAGCCAGAACTACGGACCGGTAAGCAATATTATTATATAATTAAATAAATAAGAAAAAATACGGGCGTTCGGGAAAACGCAACAAAATATAAAAACGTAAATGTTAAGACCATTAAATGAGTAATGTTTAATTTTGAACACCCCACGCTTTTATAGTCATTGAGTTCTTGGACTAATTTGCTAAATTTTATAGACAAATTTTTGAGTTACATTTCTTTTTGTCATCAGAAATTTTTCTTGATATGTACCCAAATTTTCTAAAAGCGTGACTTTATTTTATTTTCAAGTTTTTAGATCGGTTTTTAGTCTTTTTAATAAAAGCGTGTTTTTTTAAAAAGTTTTTTTTAATTTTTTTTATTTACTACTTTTTAGATCAAATGTTTTTAGTCTTTATAACAAACAAAAGTTTTTTCAAACGTTTTTTAGTCTTTGCGTAAAAAGCGTGTTTTTTTAAAAAGTTTTTTTTAATTTTTTTTTTATTTACTACTTTTTAGTCTCGTGATTATTATAACAAACATAAAGAAATGTACATAATTGTTCAGAAAATGTAGTATTAGAATTAAACATATGCATTATATCAAATTCTATCTGTTTGCTTCATTGAACCAATTCTCATATTAAAAAGTTTTTAATTTATTACAACATAATTATGTATTTTTATGATTCGAAAATGATTGAATATTGTATTGTCATCTAGAATACACATGTAAAAAAAATTTGAGCTCGATTGGAGCAGTAGAAGTGGTCGAAAAATCGATTACAAGATTTGATCATGACAAACAAACAAACAAACAAACGGACAGAGTAAGTCAATAAAAAGCGTGTAATAATAATTAATATCACTAAAATTCACTCGATTCATACTTCCCCACTCCTTACGCATCAATGCATCAATAAATGCATACAATATGTATATATAGTTTGTGGAGCTTTCTTGGACCCTTTCGGCTATATTTACTATTAAAATTATGATGAAGTTTTACTTAAAGTGGGAGTAGTTTATATTAAGTAGCTTAAGTAGGAATTTTGCTGAAAGGCTAAATACTTATATATATAAATAAATATATATTTGTTACACTTACACCAATTAGCCTAGCCTAAACACTGTAAGGCATTGTAAGGCTTGTGCTATGAGATCTAGGATAACGGATAGACATATATATAATATATATATATATATGATATCAACAACCACGACAAATGCATCGCATTCGCATCACACAAACATCTGCCTCCACCGGGATTCGAACCCGGACCTCAGAGATAGAGACACCTTAAAACCGGTGTACTAACCACTCGACTATGGAGGTCGTCAAATATTATATAAAATACTGAAAGCTCTTTCTATGCTTTCACAAAATAAATATTCGTTGCACGTAAGTATTAAGTCAGTCGCTTCAGTGACATCAGCTGTCACAGCTGGCAGTATTAAAACATGAATCCCCGAAGGGTCGTGGAACTAATTGCGGGACCAAATAAATAGGAGGCAGTGTCGCGTCCCACCGCGGCAGTGGACGTCGATCATACCCGCCCTAACTTAACGGCGGCTACTTAGGGCGGCTGAAGTTACGGCTGGCAGCATAGAGCCTGCTTTACGGTGCAGGTAGAGGCCGAATATCATTTATATTTTTTATACTAACTGGTGCCCGCGACTTCGTCTGCGCAAAACACTCGTCATATTTTGGACAATTCACACAATCCTACTACTATTATAAAGGCGAAAGTTTGTAAGTATGGATGTTTGTTACTCTTTTACGTAAAAACTACTGAATGGATTTGAATGAAACTTTACCACAATATAGCTTATACATCAGAATAACACATAGGCTACAATTTTTGAGGTTTCTAATGTGAGGTCGTAAAAAAAAAACACATTTTTTTCGCTTACATTGCAAACGCTGACTGAATCCTACAAGATAGATCAAAACAATTTACTACAGTATTGTACAACTTAAAAAGGTCTACAAAAAAGTCCGTGATGGTATATGTTTATCTCTTAGGAATAACCCACAATAACCATTTTTTATCCTTTACTTTGTACGAGAAATAATGGCTTATTTACGAAGCGATTTTAAGCAATACAGTAATAATCTTTATCCAATTAAGTATCTTAAATACATTGTGCATTTAATAAAGATCAATATGGCTTTTTACAGCATGTAAATTAAATAAATATTTTCGAAGATATCACAGATTTAAAATGCAGAGTCATAGCAATTTAGGCGATAAATACCGTTTCGGTGATAAATACCGGCAGCGGTGCCAGGCGAACGGGGTATGGGGGGGAGCGGGTAGGTGCTAGACGGGACGAACCTGAAGTCCACGCGAACGAAGTCGCGGGCAAAAGCCAGTATCTTTATAAATTGTAGCGTGTGTTATTCTTTTGTATAAGCTCTATTATTGTAAGGTTTCGTTAAAATCTATTCAGTAGTTTTTACGTGAAACTTACAAATACAAAACATACTTACAAACTTTTGCGTTTATAATTAGTAGGAACTTAAAAGCAGATATGTGTAATAAATATATCTGCACCGATATCATAAAGAGGAAAGGTTTGTATTTTTGTATCTAACGAATAAATTCAAAAAGTACTGGACCGATTTTAATAATTATTTTTTCATTAGAAAGCTACGTTATCACTGAGTAACATAGGCTATATTTAGTACTAGATTATTGTTTTTTGAATTATTGAAATCGGACATTCCATTCAAAAGATATCATGATACCACAGGGCTTTAAGATAATCATACAATTTTTATCTAATTTAGTGATTCATGGTCGTTGTAATTAGCATGCTTTTAACTTAAATATCTGTACCTATTTATACCCGTGCGAAGCCGGAACGAGCTTAATATACAATAAACAGGCCGCCATGTTTTAGCACAGTCGTGGGACAAAACATTAAAATTTTATTTTATTTATGGACAATGATATTTTTTGTAATGTGGCATTAAAAATATATACAAGTCCAAAACGTTCACACTTCTAATTTTTAATCTTAGCAATTTAATCATTTTTACCCGCTCGTTTTATTTTATTTATTTAATGATAAGTACAAATACAAGTTACAGCCAATTAAAACAAAAATAATCTATACTTGCCACTTAGTTGTTTGGTATCATAGGAACTGAAAAGCCACCATACCTTTATAAGAGGTTATAATGTGGGCAAAAGACCATAGCAAATATCCCCGAAGAACCTGCGCTAACATATTTATCATTCCTGCACACCGCACAGTGGCATTTCGTGGGTCTTTCAGATTCGCGGCCTCGCGGTGCTGGAACGATATTCCCCTTCTTTGTGCGTTATGAAGACGATACATTCGTTTAGGCTAAACTTGAAAAAGTTCCTTCTTAACAAGCAAAAGTCTGCTGACTCACATCGTTTTACCACGCGACGTACTGGGCGGTGTAGATGAGCTGTCCAATCGGCGAACGCTTGGCAGTGTTTCTCCTCGGATCTACGGTCTCCATTGGGTAAATATGGGTTGGTTTAACTTTTTCTTATCTCACATTCCCATACGCCATACTACTTTATTGCAAGCGTAGAGATTAATCATACAATTTTTTACTAATACACAATTATTGTTTAGTAATAAGGAACGCACTGGCACAGTTTTTTCAACATTTGTTTTAATATTTCTCAGCTCAACTAGAGAACACCACGTGAATGCTGTCAAAACAAATCGCATCATATATAATACATATTTCTTTGTCCATCAACCAAGAGATTTGTTTTCTTATGTATACTGTTATGTTTTTTTGTTTAGTGCTGTTTTACAATTATTATTTGTAAAACAGCACTAAACAAAAAAACATAACAGTAAAAAATGGTTATGGTGGGTTATCCCTAAGAGATAGACATATACCATCGCGGACTTTTTTGTGGATTTTTGTAAGTTGTACAATACTGTAGTACATTATTTTGGTCTATCTCGTAGGGTTCAGCCAGCGTTTGCAATATAAGCGCAAAAAAACGTGCTTATTTACGACATCACATTAGAAACCTTTAAATTTATCAGTGTTTCTCTACTATATTATGCATTTATTATACATACAAACCTTCCTTAAGAATCACTCTATCTATTAAAAAAAACCGCGTCAAAATCCGTTGCGTAGTTTTAAAGATCTAAGCATACATACGGACATACAGCGAAAGCGACTTTGTTTTATACTATGTATTGATTGATCACCCCACTTAGGCCAGAACACCAGCGCTGCCACAGATTAGTCTGTTGCAGCATAAGCCGAGGGCGGGTCCTAATTGGCCATTTGCTGCGTTGTTATTTATCCTATGTTATTGTTCATATTGTATTGTGCTTGTGGTCAATAAATATTTTCTATTCTATTCTAGAACGAACCGAAAGTGTCCTCAAAGGCCAGGTCAGAAGTACCCGCAATCGTCGAGCATGTCTGAGGAATGTTATGAAAGTAGATGAAGCGAAAGAGATATGTAAAGACCGTAGCAAGTGGAAAGACGTAATCTCTGCCTACCCCCATGGGAAAAAAGCGTGAGTGTATGTATGTATGTATGTAGACCGAACCTTAAAAACTAGGTTGAAACCCAATATATGAACATTCTACTAATTATATTATTAATGTGCAGCAAATATACAACTGTCAAGTTGATATGTTGGAATAACAAAACCCAATTTCAGAATAACAAGGATAAAGAAAACTAAACATAGATAAAAATAAAAAGAAGAAACCTTAAATTATTAAACAATAAGTACTTATTATATGGCAAGGCTACTTTGGTGGTGTACGTGGATTTATACAAATCTTTCTTTCCGCGACGTCTGTTAGCAGTCGCGTGCTCAGAGGTTGGGGGCAGCGGCCCATTAAGCGAGGCAATGGCGGCGATTACCGCTTGTTGCCGCGAACCAATGCACCGACTTAATTATGTCAGTTGTACAGGCTTCCAGAGTTAACTATTTCAAAACAATTGTTCGTGCAAGTACACACATTTACAAAGATTTAAGAGGCTGCGACACAATTACACCGAATACAGCCCCAATCTATCGAAAATGTTCTATGTACAGTGTGGAGTCTTCATAAACTGCTCAAACGGAAAGGGGTTCAATTATACATTTTTTATAAGCTTTTTTTAGTTTCACCTGTCCCGTTGTCTGTCGTTCTGTAATCAAATCTTGCAACTGAAATTTGATCCACTCCCGGTTTCCGATTGAGCTGAAATTTGGTATACACGTTTAGTTCGGATGACAATGCATGATTAACTGTGTGACGTCATTCTAAATCCAACATGGCGGTGTATCCAATATGGTGGACCAATTATTTTTAATGCACTCCTACAATATGGGTATCAAATAAAAGAGCTTGCCAAGAATAACTAGAAAAAAATAATGTGACGTCACTCTTAATCCAATACGGCGGAACACCAAAAATGGCGGATAATTTTCTTTTATTCGTTTCTACAATATGGGTATCAAATGAAAGGGCTTGTTCTCAGCAAGCCTGTAGAGGTACTAAAAAGTTAAAAATAAAATTAAAGAAAAAAGAACCTTTTTAAAAACAAGCTTTTATTATAGGATAGGGCAGCAAACGAGCAAACGGATCACCTGATGGTAAGCGATAACCGTTGCCCATGGACACCCGCAACACCAGAGGAGTCACAGATGCGTTGCGGGCCTTTTAAAAGGGAATAACCCTCACTCACTCGATGAAACACAGCGCAAGCCCTATTTTACGCTGGTTTTCTGTGAGGCCGTGGTATCACTCCGGTCAAGCCGATAACAAAAGGAAAAATTTTAAGATTTATTCAGCGTACGTGCAATTAATTCCTACTAAAACCATAAATACCATTATTTCACGTGTGCTCATTAATACCGTTATATATCTAGTTTAACACCATTTATCTTCTTATATATAAAAATGAATCGCAAAATGTGTTGGCAAGCTCATAACTCAACAACGCCTGGACCAATTTGGCCAATTCTTTTTTGTTAACGTTCGTTGAAGTTCAAGGAGGGTTTTTACAATGAGGAAAATTCGAATAATTATCGGAAATACCCTAAAAACAGCCCTTTTATTTTCCCATGCAAACGTTTTCTAACTAAAACGTACAGTCGAATTGAGCTTTATTGTTATTGTATAAAGTTCATATTGCAAGCACTCACTGTTGTCTCAGCAATGAAGGTGTGTTCCTAACATCAAAGAGTCAATTTGCGCTTTATTAACGCTACATATAGTTGAAATTCAATCATATCTATCAAAACAGTGTGCGTGCGTGCGTTGGAGCACAGAATACATCGTTGGAGGATTTAATGTCACGTTCCAAAATTGAATAGCCACAAAATGTAATAGGTCATTTAGACTTTTTTTGCGATTTGGTTGGCTATGCGACATTATGTATAAAATAATTAGGAACAAAAAACTGCCACTGTACAAATCTTTTTGACAGGACGAAGTCTGTCGGGTCCGCTAGTAATAAATAAATAATTGCATTTTATCAATGCATTTTAATAAGCCATCTCTCATCACAACACATTATCAGTAAGGCGGCATCCAGATCACAACACGCTGAAAGTCAAAAGCCTCTACAATAGCGCCAGTTTGCTTAGTAAACAGCGCTTTAGTATTTGCATGTTACATTTAAGGAAACACGGGGCGGGCGCAGAGAGAGGGTGCATTACGGCGACTCATTGTTTACAGCCCCCGGGTCACTGCCTGCTCATTGCTGCTTTATGCTCTAGGTTTCGGGAACAGCTTTTGTTTGACTTCTGTAGAACATCTGTACCTATTTAGTAAATGCTTTGGTTACATTTAGTACATACTAGCGACCCGCCCCGGCTTCGCACGGGTGCAATGAAAAAGTAGTTATGATGGGTTATCCATAAGAGATAGACATATACCATCGCGGACTTTTTTGTTGAACTTTTTAAATTGGACAATACTGTAGTACATTATTTTGGTCTATCTCATATGGTTCAGCCAGCGTTTTTGCAATAAACGCGCAAAAAAACGTGCTTATTTACGACATCACATTAGAAACCTCTAAAGAAGAATGCCCATTTAAGACCTGTCAAACATTTCGACAGGTCGTAAAATGTATTGGAATCATTTATGACTCAAATAATTCTACATTAAAAGTTATACAAAATGTCCTAATAAAAAATAAATCGTAGGCGAGGATAAAAAGATATTGCACTTTCAATAGTTTCAATATTGTGCATAAATATGATTACGGCAAATAATCAAAACTGGAACGCAGCCATTTATGTCGTCGACGTTCCGTTACAAGCAGTTAAACAACACAAATATATTTTTACATTTATTTTTTTATTAAATAATATTAATTGTTGGAAATATCGCCCTGATACTCCGTTCTGGTGTTGAGTTTTGATGATTATGACCTGTATCTCTTACCAGGTCCCGGTTTAGGTTAGTTGTTGGGCCACCACCTGCGTACACGCCGTCCCGGTATGTTGCAGGAACTTATCTCGTCCTGAGATATTGGGTTGATGATGATTGAAACCACTTGATAATTTTCTTTACACCGATTGACTTTAATTTACTGAATTATTAATAAAAAATAGGTTGCTATTTTTATGATGATAAAATGAGTTATTACTAATTACAACTTGACAGGTTAAGAGCCCGACGCCATGAAATTTTGTTCTATATATTTTTGTTGGCGCTAGCGTCGTGTGCGTCTTTTTTTTTAAGTCACAGATTATAGACCACCTTAGTAGAAATGAAGTGAAGCGCGGCAAGGTTTGAATCAAAATATACAGGATAATTTTAAATATTGAGACATGTTCGTTTTGCGTGAACAGTAATAATTAGTGAAAGAAAAGCTGGAGTTAATATAAATAGTGGTATAACTACTCGAAATGCTTAAGACTTTGATGAAATTGGTAAAAAAATAGTTAATACTTTGACTTTGTGTGTACCGAAACATATTCTTTACTGACATGCAAAATGTTTGATTTTCTTAGGCATGTATTTATATCGTGACTGGGTCATCAGGTATTGTATCTTAGAAAACCTGAAATACATAAAAAGAGAGCATTGCTATATATATTTAAGCCATAAAAAGCATTGCTTTTTATTGTACTTGGCCAACAAACTACATAATAATATCACAATTACTCTATAAATTGTTCTCGTCTTATTTATAACCAACATCATTGGTCCCACTTGATTAACATGCTTGATGTGTCAAAAAATGACGGATAACTTCAAATTGTATATTTTAATATATCTCGATTTCGTTACATACAAATTAAAATATATTTTTGTCACGCATTTCTTATCACATAATTAATAGTTTTAGACCACTATCGTCTTTAAACATCAAGATACAAAAAAATAGTTTGACAGGTTTTTGAATGTATGGGAACTGGGCATTGTTCTTTATCAGTGTTTGTCTACTATATTATGCATGTATTATACGTATAAACCTTCCTTAAGAATCACTCTATCTATTTAAAAAAACGCATCAAAATCCGTTGCGTAGTTTTAAAGATCTAAGCATACATAGGGACAGACAGACCGCGGATAGAGACTTTGTTTTAGTAATGTAGTGTCTTAACTAGTAGAACTAAATAATGGCTTATTGTGATATTGCAATAGAAATACTTAGTTAACTTGAAATAATAGATTTATTGTATGTTCTTGCTACATGTAAAAGTAATTATATGACATTCTAAAAAATCCATGAATCGATGTCACTTCGAATCAAGGCATAGACACAATACTTCACGTCCGTGTAGGTTGCATCGGTAACATCTTGCCTCTCCTTGAAAGCTTAGCTTTCAAGAGCTACATGGGAATCTAAACCTTTTAAAGCTGACAGTTTAGCGACGGCTCGCTTTAGTGTGCCGTCCTATGTCTTGACGTCAACGACTCTGCAAACTCCATCGTCGCCAGTGTATAATTTTACGATGCGTCCAAGTAACCATTTCATGGGCGGAAGCTGATCATCTTTAACCAGAACTAGGTCGTCGATATGAATGGAGCCCTTGTTCGTTTTCCACTTGGAGCGTTGCTGAAGAATAGACAGATAGTCCTTGGTCCACCGCATCGCATTGTACGAGCTGGTATCTATTGACCGTCATCATCTTCACCTGAAGTGAAGATAGTGATTAACGGTATTACATTAATATTTTCGTAAATTTATTCGCTATTGAGGAAATGCGTTAACGCATATCTAGCGATTCATGTCTTTCACGAGGTTTCTACTTTGAGGACCTCGTGCCAGTTAAACCTCGTTACTTACCAATTAAAAACCTAACAATATCACATTGTATCCATTAAATCTCATGGCAACTCACAAGAATACTTCCACAACCCTATCGGCGTCGGCTGACTAAAACCATGCCTCTCTCCACACACTAGAAAAGAGAGGTCGGAAGTCCTAAACGCAACCTTCGGATCGGCTACCATCTTCGCAGAATCCTGGGTATCTGTGTGAGTGAGCAGCTTTGGGAAAGTTGTGATGAAGTCCAGATCGACTAACAAATCAAATGCCGTAGATAAATTTGAATCCAAATCACATACCGAGGCAAGCTTTAGACAATATAAACTTAATAATTAAATATAGTTGTGTATATAGGTACCAAAAAGGTCCCCACTCAGTAACTGGACGTGATATTACGTCACGATCATGACCACAGATATTCTGTGGGGCCAGATACGCGACCGGCAGCAGCCCAGCCGTAACGCCCAAGTGGCCGTAGCGGCAGCCGTAGCAGCCGTAGCTCACTGAATCTAAATACTGATACTACGTAAAAACTAAAACTGACACACAAAATAATGTTAAACCAATAAATAACTTCAACATAATATACACTAGAAATATGTAATAAATACCTTATATAATATACTATGTATATATATACGGCCTATGTATATATGTAATACTATACGGCCAATTTAACCTAAAAAACAGAAGAAAATACTCATACGACATACAATATCCTACTAATTTTATAAACGTAATGTTTGTATGGATTTTAATGAAACTTTACAATTATACAGCTCATACATCAGAATAACACATAGGCTACAATTTATAAAGATACTAGCTGTGCCCGCGACTTCGCGATATGAAGGTAAATTGTATATATACAGTTATTCCTGTCCTTTCCTGTTGCTTTTATTTTTGTTCCCCTGAGGAAAATTAATTAAATTGCATACCCCGCCTGCGGCGAGCCGGCGGTTATGTGGGGCTCTCCTCCCCAGAAGGGGGAGGCTTACCCACTAAAAACCTCAGGGATGGCCTTCCTTAGACATGTAGTGAGCCCCCGGGAACGCCAAGCGACATCCGGGAACCCCCAGCCTCCGTTCCCCTGCGAATACAGGGGAGCCCTCCTTGGGGGAGGCTACACTACCTCCCCCGATCTCCTCCACCGACGACGCCCCCGGCCACGGGAGGGGCGTGGTCCCTCC
>JAYEAL010000391.1:0-21443 GCA_036419045.1 Scirpophaga incertulas
ATATACATTCTTGCTTTTAAACTATGCTATTTATTAGTTATTTTAAGGTCTTTTAAGATGTGTATAGAAGTTTCATAAAGTTTGTTTTCTCTGTTATCCCAAATAATATTATAAAAGGGAAAGTAACTTTGTCTGTCTGTTACGCTTTCCCGCTTAAACCTCGCAACTGATTTTGAGAAAATTTGGTACAGACAATCTTTAGACCCTGATGTTCTGTACATGGGCTACTTTTTATTTCGAAAAGAAGGGATGAAATAGAGGTTGAAAGTTTGCATGGGATATCTTAATTTTAAAAGATACAATCATGAAACTTTATATTTAAGCACTTGATAAGAAATCAATAAACATTTGTTGTAACATTTTTGAAATTTCGACCAGCTAGGGGGTGAAATAAGGGTTGAAGGTTAGTATGCAAGTTCGTCAAATATCACGTCATAAGAAACAAAAATCGTTCGTTCTAGCATTTTAAAATTTTTACCAGTGTGGGGCTGAAATAGGGGTTGAATTGAAGATAAGACTATGAATCTTGGTACCTTAGACTTAAGGGACCAGCATTGACAAAGACTAATTTTACGCGGGCGAAGCTGCGGGCGGAAACTAGTCAAATAATAAATTAAAAAGTATGAAGAAAGAGAAATTGAGGGCATAAGCGCTAGAAGTAGGCACGGTTCACCAAAGTGGGAGCGGCCAGTATTGACGGAAACCTACACGTGGCTAAGCAGAAGGCTGCCGAATAGGGGGAGACAAGGGAGGCGACGGCTCAGACGCCGCCGCTTGCAGGTTTAGAAGGTCCTGCGTTAATTGATTAGGGGGGTCGCTTAGGACATGTCGTGGTCTACGTGTCCTCTGCCAATATGGACTGATATCCTGGAATGGATCCGCTGAAGGCGGTGTTGATGGGTAGGGGCCTACCGACGCTGGTTCTACTTAAATAACTTATCGATCTCGCTTATAATCAATGTACCCTACCCAAGGTTCCGTCTTCTGGCAATGTCAGTGACCCTGGTTCTTAATAGCAATCAACTAATCTATCTGTTAAGGATAAATCTTGATAGCCTCAATGGATAGATTAGCTGAAGTCATTAGTTGGTGCGGATAGGCTGACTTGACTTCCGGCGGCTGTCTCGCCTTTTCCGGATGCCGATGACAGGCACCAGTCTGACACCGACAAGATCATTACAGAAACACGTTGAAAGAGGATAGTTTCTTTCATGGGTCTTATACAACTAAAGGTACTATTAAGGGAATATCTTGAACTAAAAAATTAATACATTTCTTTGGAACTGTTCTTTGAAAACTCAAGGGTATTTCAGGGTTTATTTTTGTTTTTCGAATGCTTTAACTATTTCGTGATCAAGTGATGACTAAAGAGGCTATCATAGATTTAAAATGTGTTATAACTACCGCCATGTCGTACATTCTACGTAAACAAAGCACACCGCATCTTTGGATTAAGCAGACAGAGTAGACTCCACAGCTTATGGCATAATGTAACCAATATCTCTATTGAAATTGGGATGTTTCTCTTTTGAAATAGCTTCGCGTAGCATCGTAGGAATGAAGCGGACCACTTTGGGTTTGGATTACTGATTTAGATAATCGCTTACTTTATATCTTTGCGTGAAGGTGGAACCAGTCTCTCAATAAGTGAAGAACTGGCGTAGCAATGCTTGGTAATGTTATACAGATATTTTTACGTGAACGAGAGAAACAAAATAGTTTGTGAGGACGCTGGCATTCACGCGTTGTCTGTGGCCATATCCACATCGCCGTTAATTAGGTTAATGCGGACCCTGAACTACATTCGGCGCTCAGCCCTCGATTAACGCCGCATTTGGTGTTACCACGAAAACACAAATTTCGCAATATTTATATAAGATAAAACATGGTTGGTTAGCATTTCGCCAATTAACTAATTAATTTTTATTATGGACATATGTATATTATGGAATATTTTGGGACTGAAATAAATAAAATTTTACAATCCTGACATTGAGTTTTACATTAAAGATAATGGCACAAATCAATATTTTAATTTACTTCACTTCTCAACATTTAAATGATACTTAGATACATATAAAAATTATAACTGACACCAGAGAAAATAAGCTTTCAATATTAATTACCGCAACGTAACAGGGTCAGACTTTTTACAAAATTATCTTGGATCATTTATCTTCATTGCAGCTTGTCAAGGTGATCCACAATCATATACTTATGGTTTTAATTCGCCATAAACATAAGCAATAAGTAGTTCGCTATGAAATACTAGGTGGCACCCGCGACTTTGTCTGCGGAGGATCAATATTGCAAGTAGCTTAAAATTATACGCCTCTTGTAAATTATTTAAATTTCAAATTACCGTATTTTTTCACGCGTATTTAAAACTTTATAACTTTTCAAAGTTTAAGCGCCACAGAAAATATTTATATTTGCACTATTTTTTAACACTAAAGTACAAGTTTTGGTTATGATTGAATTTCTGAATCAAGTGAATTACAAAGTAAAAAATAAATCTTATAAGTACCAGCTGTTATTTCGTCAGAATTTTGTACAGTATTGAATACAACTTGCAATAAGTTATTCTAAGCCTTCATAGCTATGTTATTAGAAGAAAGAAAGAAAGAAAAATATTTATTGACGACACATATTAAATATTTTTTTTTTTAAAGAACACATGGTGTTGTGTCGTCAACTAGGCCCCAACCTCAGCACATGTTACAGCGACGTAGACTGCCACCGCAACGCTGATATTCGGTGGAGCCCAATTGGCGAGCAACGGCGGACAAACAACAGGAGAATATCCAATAAAAATTTATCAAACGCGACCAAGCGTGCACGCGATCACCAACAGGAATTTTCGGACCGCATGTCGAACACTTTGTATGTAACTAATCTGTGATCGCGGGCGCGTCGGTCAGTCCAAAGAAAATTTTACTCTAGCGAGGGTCAGTCGCTCTGAGTAAAATTGTTCTGTGGTCGCTCTAGCTAAACTACTTATTCCACGGCCGATTTTAAAACATGATTACAAATATAAATAATTATTACTTAGTTTAATGTCTATTCACTTGTGTGTAAAAATTTTATAAAGTTTACCCTCTTGTTTATTAAATAATTTAGGAAATCGTTGATATATATGTAATGAAAGTCGTCGTTTTATATGGAGATTTATAGATAACTGTTTTGACAGCTCATAGTCTGTCAGAGAGCTTCCCGAAAGGGGGGGCGTGGGATGGCCGGGTCCAACCTGGTGGACCCCCCTTCTTGTTTATGAAGGAGTGTGGCTGTCGCTCAGGGGACCCATTTTGGGTCAGATATAACCGGCGGCCATCTTCGGGTGGTTCAGTGTAGGCGACTTGTCGCCTTACGCTGACGGGTTGTGGTAGTTGTCCGCAAGGGTTACTCGTCAAGGCGCGATGCAGCTCTCCTTCGAGATCTGGCCTCGTAGTGGAGGGATTGCTGAGGTTTTAGTAGGTAGGCCTCCCTCTTCTAGGGAGGGGAAGCCCCATATAACCACCGGTTCTCAGGGTATGCAATTTCATGCATTTTGCTCAGCGTAATAAAAAAAGGTATACATATATAATATTTTTTTATAAAAATATATAATAACAACCATGGCTAATTTGCAAATGCACGTATCTATCACACAACCTGGAACCTCAGAGATACCTTGAAACAGTGTATTAAGTATTATCCATTATCAACTACTGAGGTCGTCCAAACTTGAAAGTGAAATTCTTTGAAAACTCATTTTATACAAAGGGGTATACCCCTAACATAAGTGTTTCAAAGTAGCGACTTAAAACCGGAACGCTCACATCCCTTAGTTATTGCTAACATTACATTTGATTAATATTGCAGGAAGACTAGAACTTGCTAGTAGCGAAGTACCGATCGGTAAGCAGATCTGTCTAGGAAGCCTATCTATGTCCAGCTGTGGGCCGCCCTCTCGGCTCAAACGATATTTAGTTATGTTAATATTAATTATAATAATCTGACACACACGACAGTGCTCTATGACGCGGGAGCGGTAGGCAAAGGGATATCTATTCACACAGACTAGCTTAGTTGATAAGTCTAGTTGTTCTATCATTAAATTGCTGTCGTTTTTTGAAGGTATTTGGCAACTAGTAAATCACAAGAATCATGTCAATCTAATATTAAAAATTAGTACAACTTTAATTCATTCAAGAAGTTGTTCAATAAATACAATCGAAATAATGAAATATTCGTACCGAAGTATATTTAATTACCACCATCTTACCTAATAACGAAAAAAAAGATAACAAAAATATCCCACATAAATCTTGCTTCGCTAGCGTCATAAGTCTAACATGAGATCTGATGTAACTTTTGTTTTTCCATTTTTAGACATTCAGAAATATTTTATATCACAGTGGGACATCGCGTGCTGGCCGTGACTCCTGTAGCGACGCGGCTACAAATGGCGTGTAATTAGCAAATTGTTGCCAGATGACATAACTGAGTGACAGACGGGCAGGGCTACTCTCTAGCTCCTAGGCGACGCGTTTGTCTTGAGTTACGTTTATCTGTATACGACCTCCCTAGTCGATTGGTTAGTACACAGGTTTCAAGGTGTTCCCATCTCTGGGATCCCGGGGTAGAGTCCCGGTGGGGGCAAATGTTTGTGTTATGAATTCAAGAAATTGTACTACATGGTTGTTAATATATATTTTTGTCTAAAATATTTATATATGAAAAATATAGGTTAACAATTTACAAAGAATAAGTTAAAAATAAACATCGAAAAACAAAACAGTGTGCATGCAATAATTATTTAGAAGCTTTATTCTTATAATCTTTTTTCTTTTCTCTTATACTTTTAAGTGTTTTAATATTCAAGAACCCCTCTCAACGGAGGGTAAAGGCCTCCCTCAAAGATGGCTATTTTTCCTGTCTTCAGCTTTTCGCATCCAGTGTGTGCTTGCTATTTTTATAACATCGTCTGTCCAGCGCGTGTTTGGCCTTCCTCTTCTCCTTTGGCCCGATGCTCCTAGCTATAACGTTGTCGATTTAGTCCAGCGATTATCATTATCATATATACCCTAAATCCCATAACACAAGCCTTACAGAGCTTGCTGTACTAAGCTTATGTGTTAGAAATATTGATTTATTCAGTTACTGCCAGACAACAAGTGAGAGAGTACTCCTAGTGGGCCACGAAGGGAGTTATGATCTGGAAGTGGTATTCACGTGCACTTTTTGATATACTCCTGGTAGATACAATCACTACACGATAAGATCGCATTAGCACTAGACTACAAGAATAGTGGACAGTTCTATTGATCCGCAGTGCGAGTTATGAGTTAGGAGCGGCTTTGACGCACTGTGTTCTGATTGATGCACGCACTGCGGGACTAGCCCGCTATTAACATCAATAATTAATAAAAAGTGAAAACAGAAATATCCCTCTGTCACGCACTGGTCGATCAGGAAATATGTCGGTGATGTGGGCGCAATTCAAATTATGTAAATGAGATGCTAATCAAAATTGTAAGTTTATTAAAATTTTTATTTCAATTACAGTTTATTTGCAAAGCTCAAAGTAGCACTATAATTATATTAGGTACAGTATATAACAGAAGGTTGAGCGGTAGAACACGGTTCTATGTAACTCGTTTTCTATGACCGCCCTAGGTGTGGTCTGCGTGCTAAGGTGGCGTCTGATCTGCGGCGCCGCCGCGGGTCGCCGGCGGCGCGAGGAAGTTGCGACCGCTACGGCGACCCGGATGGACCACGCCCCTTCCGTGGCCGGGGGGCATCGTCGGTGAAGGAGACCGGGGGAGGTAGTGAGCCTCCCCCGAGGATGGCTCCCCTGTATCGGCGGGGGAGCGGAGGCTGGGGGTTCCCGGAAGTGGCTTGATGTTCCCGGGGCTCCCTACATGCCTGAGGAAGGCCATGCCTGAGGTTTTTAGTGGCTAGGCCTCCCCCTTCTGGGGAGGAGAGCCCCACATAACCGCCGGCTCGCCACAGCCGGGGTATGCAATTTAATGCATTTTCCTCAGGGGGAAAAAAAAGGTGGCTTCTGATGCGTGCATTCATAGGTTCTACCGTCTGAGAATTACCCCTATGTTCAGGGTAATCCCCCGTCAAGACCCGGCTGACCCAGCTATCGTAGGTGATTTAGAGTAATTGGTTTTTCCAGTCCTTGGATCGCTTCGATCAAGGACTAAATGAACGTCGCACTAAGTGGGGAGAGTTCTACACACGCCTGTCGACTAGCAACGGCATTTCACCTCGGTAAAAAAAAATAAAAATTACCTTTATTCAAATATGACTTTATAGAAAGCTCTTTTGAATCGTCCAAAGCAGCAGCAGCAGTCTCTTCTGTTAAGTTAAGATAGTAAGCTCTTTTACTGACCAAATCCTTTTGTTTTAACGTTATAGTTATAAATCAATGTATTGTCATTGAAGGCAAGATTGAAGGGAAACGAGGTCGTGGCAGAAGAAGAACATCTTGGGCTAATAATTTGAGGGATTGGTTTAATGCTGGTAGCACAGAAGATATTATCCGCATGGCATGTAATAGAACGAGCTACAGACATATGGTCGCCGACCTTCGGAATGGAGATGGCACATGAAGAAGAAGAAGAAGAAGAAGATTGTCACCTGCAGTAATAGTAATTTTCGACACCAAATTTAGCCCCTTGGTTGTCTATGGAAATCACAGTATAGCAGTAAGTGATGCGGTTCGTTTTTTGAGCTTCAGTGAAATAATGTGGAACCCGTCAAAATAATTGTTACATTCAAATGTTTGTGTGGAAATGAATGTATTTTACTCAAGCCTGGGTCCAAAGACGTCATCAGCTAATGATAGGTCACATGCCTATCAATCGTACGGTGCACAGCATCAGTGTTTTTGTTGTTCACAACGGGCACGAGCGACCTTCGTGATTTTCATTGTGAAATGATACGACAAGTGGAGATTGATACGACCGTGTTTGAATTATGCAAATCAACTATAAATAGACATCTTGCATGGTGTTTCTGCCGCATATATAGCAAACGAGTGTCATGCAGTTCTTCAAATAACGCCACAATGTGATAACAATTGACAGTCTAGTTTAAAGACTTCCATTTTCAAATGTAGTTATAACTTTTTTGCTCGTAAAGCTTATGTAGTTCCACCGGTTTTATATATTATATATATAAAATTGAAGTGTTTGTATGTTTGTTTGTGTGCTCACAAATTTTAAATTTATTTTAGTGAGTTGTATACTATCATGATATGACCAATAGGAGTGATGTATTAATGAAAAACGTTGCAATAATTACTTCTCTGAGAGATACGCGCGCGTCGCATACACGGAAATGAAATCCCGTATAGAAGCATTATTTATTATAATGGACCTGAAATAACGTATTACATGGGGCAGAGCGAATAAATATTTTCTTGTAATATCCACCAAAGTAAAAAATTAAAGGAATAGATTAATATTTCGTCGCACTTAGCGTCATCTAGCATCGCTGATCGAAGCTATTATTGTTTTTAAAAATAAAATTCAAGTGTATTGATCTAAAAATTGAATTATTAATTCTTTTTCAAAGAAATTTTTCGGCATCTCCATGTTTCTGCTAATGAGCTGCGATCGCGATGCGGCACTGATTGTTCTGTCTCCTTGGCTTTGGTTCCGCGCCCGCGCCGTATTTACACCGATTCCGAATATTTACGCTGGCTGCGGACGCGTTCGTTTGTTTGTTTGTAGCGCAGCTTGGCGCAGAACTGACGTCTGATCGTGGGTTTAACCATGCCAACTAACTGACTGACGCACGCCAAAAGATTCAAAACATTGTATCTGTGAGTTAGGTAATGATCATGTATCAAAGTTCTAATTGCGTCGAATTAAATGACGAAGAGAGAAACGTAGAACGTTTAGATCGTAGCAGAAGAAAAACTGCGATTCAGCCCTGGTCAGTAGGCTCACAGAGTTACATGTGCTTAAGGCTCAGTGAGCCTGCGTCAATTCGTCGCTCCGTTTTGCCGTGAAAGACGGACAAACTGACACACACTTTCTCATTTATAATATAAGTATGGATTGTGATGGACACTAACATCCTAACTGATATATAAGTGCGAAAATAACTGATAGTCTAGTCTGAAAAAGACTGCAATTAAATGCGAAACAAAACCTATAAATAAGGGAGATAATAAGTATGCAATTTACACCATTTTTAAAAAAAGATGGAAAGTTATAAGCTTTTGATTAGATATAATTAAATATGATATAAAAATGTATTCTGAAAGGGGTAATTTAACACGAGAATATACATATTTTCAGCAGGAAACAAACAGCTGGTCGAGTTTTGATGCAATTTGGTATGAGAACGTACTAACTGATATTCGAGAAACGACACAAGGTAATTTTTACCGCGGGAAAATATATCATTCTATAATAATAATAATAATAATAAAGTCTATAAGTCATACTATTACTACTGTCTGCTGGTTTTAAAAAAAATGATTCAAATGTTATTTTATTTTTATTTATGTAACGTCGATTTTTTATTTTTTACTATATTATTTGTTGCGACTATTAGTTTTGACGGTTCACAGGCGCAGTGGACGAGGTTTCCAAAAATAGAACAGGCCAGTACCAATGCGGGCGAAGTCGCCGGAGACGAATCAATTAGCGTAGGGCGCGGCGGGCCAAGGGCGTCTCGCCGCCTAAGTACCTGCAACTAGGGCTCGCGCTTCGTCGCATGACCGACGGAACGGATTCGAGTAACCCACTTGATTCCAATCTCCGAGTCTGCTCCATTCCCTGTATATTTTATTGTGGGTAAAAATAATTATACATAGTTTGAAATTTTACATACGGAGAACTATTGAAGTTTTAACTTTTAATTTTATTTTTTTTACACAAAGTGTAAAATACGATTTTTTACGACCTGGAGACCTATTTTTGAATTACGAATGCGACTTCGAAATCACCGATGTGACTAATAATCACCGAATTTCAATAATTTGTATTTTTGAATATCACTTATGTGACTACCTTAGTCACGGATGTGATTTCAAACGAGTGCAATCGACCACTCGTAATCAAGTCATAATTGTGGAAATGTTATCTGTGTTTTGTTTAGGGAACATATTGACAAGAATCTGAAGTTGATGTGTTCATTTTTCAGTCTATATATATATATATATATATATATGAATGTAGCATTTATATAATATATATATTATATATATATATATTGAGGTTATTGGCAGCTCTGCGATCGACTTTCAAAAATTGGATGATTAGGAATCCGTGATCTCAAAGTCACCGCTGATTATTTAGGCTGCGGTGATTTCGAAGTCGCATTCGTAATTCAAAAAATAGGTCTCCTGATGATGAAATGTGAAGGTTATGATACAGCATTGCTTCTCCAGTACACATTCAAACTGGTAATAGAACTCAAAAATTATCTCATACAAATTAACGAATAAGGCAAGTGGAAATATATTGCAAAATATCTATAACTATTGTTCCATATCATATGTACGAGTATCAAGACAGCCTTGCGTCGGCGGCCATGCGTTGAGCTATCAGAGGCTAGTGTAAAATTATTTGCTTGGTGACTGCGCCGACGCCGGCGGCGCCAGCGAGCCGGCATATCGCGACTAGGTTATATTAGAGAAACAATTGGCAATTATATCGTGTAAAAACTAAAATAACATTTTGATTGTTATATTTAGGTACACCCAGAGTTAACTTCAACACATCTAGTGCCTGCAACTCAGTGGAGTAACTATAGGCAGAGTTGGCAAAATGGCAAGTGAAAGATCCTGGACTCAGATGTGAAAATTTTGTAAAAATATTAAAGAGAATGTTATATTTGGGAAAAGAATCAATATAAATATAGCGTATATAAAGATAATGGTGGCAATGGCTATCACTATTTAGAATGCAAAGGGCACTTCTAATTTAAGTAACCATAAAAAAAAATACTAACAAAACATGAACTGGATATTGGAAATTCTATGCATATTTATGCGTACAAAGAAAGTATAACTGACTCGATATACTTAGTGCTAAAAAATCGAAGCATCAGTACGATCCATCCGTATTTATTGAACATCGAAGAAAATATAAGCTTTATGCAATTAGATTTCTTTGCCTTTCCATAATAAGACGAATATGACTACTAAAGGTACTAACTAATCTATAGTTTGTGATGCAACGTAATTTTCATGACAAAGTTTATTGGCGTCTTGCTTTTTTTGTATTTATTTGACTATTTCGATTTTCCGAGACTAAATATTCTACTATATCGAGTATTTGATGTTGAATTCTGACTTACTCGATTTCATAACCTACATTAATTATCACTTGATATTTTGAATGGATTCATAATTACACGTAATTGAACTTATTTTGACAATTCTTCACAATTTAAGACATCCGCTTTGACAGATATCATCCCCATAGTTTTACTGTCAAAATTTCATAGTTTTGACAGATCAAATTTGACTTTGACACCTGTCAAAATAAGATTTTTCGATTGAGATTTGAGACTTTACACCAAATGTAAATATTTTGTTATTTAATTCTTAAAGTTATTCTACGAACTTAGGTTGACTTATCTTTCACTTAATATGAACCAAAACTATAATTTAAACATGTTCAGCGAAGTAACGAATCTTAAATAAATAAGAACAATTAAATAAACAATGTTGTGAATTCACATTTACCTAAGGTAGACAAGGAAAATTCATGTTTCAAGTACATGATTAAATTAGCTAATGGAATTTTTGCAGTAAATGTTTGGAATGTACTGTGGTTCTTTCAAAGTTTTGTATTTTTCCGAATCTAGGAACTACGCGTGTTTTAGGTTATCTCTACACATTTATTTAATGTATAAAATTTTTTGGGCACACTATTTCGTCGAACTAGACGTCATATTATTTAACAAACCTAAATTCAGATCATTTTCCAATTCTAAAAAGACGAATGTTAGATAGATAATTCTATTGATAATCTCAAAAGATCTCGAAAAATGATAATTATGAAACCTGACTCAGAGTCACGGCCTTTATCCCATAACTATAATCATTGTATAACTTCTAAATAAAAAGTTGCTATTTTTTCAACTAACATGCCGCATCGGCATAGCGTAGCAGCAACTACAGACTATAAATAGTTTTATATATCCGCGGGAATGCGAAAGCTTTTATTTGAGCGATCCCTTGACATTTTGTGGTCGGCTGTTATTGACAACCATTTTGGACATTGAGCTGGCAACTGTTGTGACATTGCAGTCAATTATGACCGTCGCAAAGTTACAAAAGTATTCGGGTGATGTGATAGTTATGTCCGGACTATCTGGTTATGTTAGTGGTTAATCACTTTTTTAACGAGGTTTTAACGTTATGGCTTCAATGAACACATATATATCTACCTACAGAAGGCGCCATATGTCGATTGATTCGTTTATTAGCGTGTATACTCGTAGATTCCGTTTTAATGCAAAAGTACGGTATATAGTTATATTTTTCTTAATAAATTGGAAACGTCATTCTGTTTATTAGTTAGCTAGAAAAACATCGGTAAACTTTCGGGGCGTGGCTGTCATATAAAGTGTCAACGTTGACATTTGTTATCACTTGTACAAGTAATATTAAACAAGTTTAATTCAACCATTATGGTGTAAGGTTTAAGAAGAATAAAAAAATAAGGTTAATTCTATTGTAGCTACATTCAAAACTTTAAAAATTGATGCGCCTCTTTGCTTCACGAGTGTGTTTTATTTAATAATTGACATTATGTTGGCACTACTGCCTCTTATGCCTTTATTTCATTAACCAGTTGGTTGAATTTCCGATAAACACTTTAGTATGATTTTGATCGCTCTCTAAGCATATGAAGTATTGTTCACTGATACTACATAAGGTCACAAGTAGGTTTTCTTTTGAATCCGTAATGTTTTGACATTTCATTAGTAAAAACTAAGCATTACTAACATTTAAAATAAGTTTTTTGGGTCGTCGTAAAGCTCCTGTCAGAAATTACTGGAAAAATTTAATACCTTGCGATTTGTTCCTTTATGGCTACGTGAAAGATAAGATCTACGCGAACAGTGCAGCGTAAATTTAAGATGGAATTCGTGAAGTTATCGTGACCATAGAGCAGCCACTTTGTGATTTGGTTATGGAAAATTTCATGAAAAGGACATAATCCGTAAGCGTGGTCGTAGTGGCCATTTGGCTGATGTTCTTTTCTATTATCAAATTGCTTACCTTCTTGATAATGAAATAAACATCCGATCATATCTCAAAAATGTTATTTTTCTTTGAATATTCAAATTACAGCTCTCATTGGAAATCTCTTTACATAGGAAATATACAATCTACATTCAAAATTTAATACAATATATACACATCTAATTATATTATTTTTTATAGAAAGCTGTCAACAATGTTTTACTGTTCTAATTATATGATTCTCTTTTTTTCAACATTCCCGCTTTATCGATAACCCATGAAGAGCGCTATCCTGAAAGTTTATTCGACTACCGAGCATATATATAAGCAATGGAAACATCAGTAAGTCCATCACGCTATTCTTAGTATGGTATAACATGAATGGAAATCGGAAAACATAATTTCAACCAAAGATAACAAATTTAAAAAATAAATAACACCATAGTCATCAGTCACGTGGAATGTAATTAAATTTTTTTTGTTTCTCCTGTGTATCCTTGTTAAATTGTATATAACATACCAAGAATGTTCAAGATTGTCAGCTAAAAGGCGTCACTACTGATCTAAAGGGTCTTTCAGCAAGGACTTTGTTTTCTAAACAAAATAAAACAAAAAATTTAGATGAAGATGATTCAAATTTTTATTGTATTACTAAGAGAAAAGTTCGGCAATTATGAATGAAAAATTATATCTGGCAAATGTCCATCACGACACGCTGACAGAAGTCAATTCTTTCATCAAAATTTTTTAATCACTTTTTGGTAAAATGTCGATATATCGATATAATCGTCAATATTTAATTTAAAAAAAAAATTTAAATGGTGTTAAATCACACACGATCAGGCTGGCCATTTAACAGCTGAATTTCGGGAAATTACGCGATCAGCAAATTTGGTTTGCAATAAATTGATCGTCTCATTGGCTGTGTGACATGTGGCACCGTCTTGTTGAAACCATATGTCATGATAGCCATGTCATCTCATATCATAGCGTGATTCATTCACCGTTACCGCATTTACAGCCTCATCTTCGAAAAAAAACGACCCGATCACGCTCCAGACCACATAGCGCACCATACAGTGACACGTTGAGCATGCAAAGGCTTCTCAATAATCACTCTATTGTAGCAGGTGTTATTTTGCGGAAGTCCATTGTATTACAAAGGATATTGGTTACGTTTGCTGATTCCGCGCAGTTGATGATGACTTGTCCAACAAGCAGACAAGGTCGACACGTGTTTCGTCTCTCAGCGAGACATCTTCAGGATCTGGTTAGAAACAGATCCTGAAGATGTCTCGCTGAGAGACGAAACACGTGTCGACCTTGTCTGCTTGTTGGACAGTCATCATCAACTGCGCGGAATCAGCAAACGTAACCAATATCCTTTGTTCTCAATAATCGCTATAGGATTTTCAGAAGCCCAAATGCGCCAATTTTGCTTGTTGACGTACCCTGACAAGTGAAATTGGGCTTGTCTGAAAAAATGTTTTTTTCAGAAAAACCAGCGGGTTGTTCCAGAATGAATTGTGCGAATCTACGGCGATGTGAATGGTCGGTCAGCTTCAATTACTGCACTAGTTGAATCTTGTAAGGCTTCAAAGCCAAATCCTTACGCAAAATTCGCCATGTGGTGGTTTGGGATAACCCCAGTTGTTGAGAACGTCGAGAATCGACATTTGGGTCTTCTTCAACACTGTGGCTCATGCTGGGATGTTTTCAGTTGAAACGGCCCGGTCGAACACGCGTTGGTGTTGGCATATTTTGTACCGTGCCTGTCGACTCAAATTTAGTGATCAAATTCTGAATAGCGGTCTTCTTCAACACTGTGGCTCACGGCTGCGATATATTTTTGTACCGAGCCTGTCGACTCAAATTTAGTGATCAAATTCTGAATAACGGTCTTCTTCAACACTGTGGCTCACGGCTGCGATGTTTTCAGTTGAACGGCCCGTCGAACACGCGTTGGTGTTGGCATATTTTGTACCGAGCCTGTCGACTCAAATTTTAGTGATCAAATTCTGAATAGCGGTCTCAGAAGGACGATTATGTTTGTCCGAAATATCACGAATTTTACGGAATGTAATTTTAACAGAACACCATTTTTATAGTGGGTTTTAATTATTTTAATGCGATTTTTCGAGCGAAATTGAATTCATTGTAACAATTGCCAAAGCTTCTATGACTTCTATATCAAAAAACTAACTGTCAATGCTGTCATGTCGTCGGTGTTGCCACATTAAAAAACAAAGTTCTTGTTGAAGACCCTATATTAACATTATTTAACATGCACAAAAAACACTAGTTCAATACAACTGAAATTTGGCTAGCTTAGTAATAATATTTTATTAAGTATTTACGTTTTTTTTATATATCTATACTTTAAAGAACTTTTAAGATTTTTAATTAACTATTCGAATAATAATATTAACTTTATTTCAGACAGATCCATACATTTTATATGTTAGTAACAATTTAAATACTTATAATTAGTTGTTAGTATATGATGTGTAATAATATATAATATACTTACGATAATTTTTACCCTGTAATGGAAGAAAAATAGAATAATTTGTATGATAAATTTTTTAAACTATACTTTTGATGTGGATAAAACAAGGATCCTAAGATTACGAAGAGGATAGAGGCTAACGCCCGCCGGCGCAGCGGGGAAAGCTAGACTAATTTATTATACTTTAAACAAATTTAATGTAGTGCCTAGGTATGTGTAGTACGCAGTGAGGAAGCGAATATATTACTATGTTGAACAATCAATAACCGTTTCCATTCATGCTTGATACAAAGACCTGCATTATGTGTTTCTATCAAAAGAACAAGCTAACGTTACATTGTGATGCAACATTACTTGTTATGCTTTACTTTGTTCGGCAAACTTTAGCGTAATTGTCAAAATATTGCCATAATAAATAAAATATTCCTACCTTCGCTTTCATTTATTAATCGAAATTAATATCTTAAGTTTGATAAATCTAAAATAGGATTAAAATTGTTACAATAGTAAAATATTTCGTACGCAGTACACAGTAAGTGTATTTTTTATGATTTCTTTTTTTTTTTATTTCGTATTTATTTTTACTAATGTTATAATTCGAAGGTAACTCTGTCTGGCTGTCGCGCTTTTACGATAAAATTATTGAACCAATTTAAATGCAATTTGGTACATAAATAGTTTAGGGCCTGAGCAGCCCTGTAATGCATCCATATAAATCTTCTACCAATAGTAATCACAGATAAAAATCATTGCAGTAACACTCTTTCGTTCAATACTCAATCTTTAGATCAAATTCATTCTTAATTCGTTTTTCAAGCAGCCCTGTAATGCATCCGTATAAATCTTCTACCAATAGTAATCACAGATAAAAATCATTGCAGTAACACTCTTTCGTTCACTTCGTTCAATACTCAATCTTTAGATCAACTTCATTCTTAATTCGTTTTTCAAGATACGCCATTTTGAAACTGCTACTGATACGTAGCGGCTTTCATGATATTAATTAATTACAAAACGATTATTTAAGTTTTAGAAATCAAATCATATCTACATAACTTCTTCAGATTTTCATCTATTTTGCAGGAACGGTAAATGCAAGCGGTGCAAGGTGCTCAAGAGGTCAATAGATTTAAATACACAATTTATATGAAGCTTTGATTTCGGTAAACTTTTGTCTATTTCATATAGTAATTAGAACAGTTTTTCCACCAACTCTTAATCTTTTAGAAATCTTATTTCAATCGCTCCATTTAATGTATTGAAAACCCAAGCGTGACATATACATTATATGATACATTGTTAATAAAATATATTTTTTTTGCAGCGATGGGTCCCCGCAGCTGTTGCATTCCTGGATGTAAATCCACTAGCCAATTTATCAGATTATATTGTTTCCCACGGATGAAAGAATTTCGAACTGATCTTCTCGAGAAGGTCCTCTCAATATCCGAACAGGTGGTAGGGTCAAACTTAAGCACAATAAATATAATTAATCATAATTTGTTGTTTGAACAATAAAAACTAAAGAACAATAATTACTAGAGCTGTGCTAGTTATTTATCGATAAATTTCATAAAATCGATATGTCGATATTTGGATATCGACAATTAATTGAAGTGATCCCAGGCTTATCAATGCAGCGACTACGAAACCGCCATCTCAAGGCCTGCTTCCTATCTGTAATAGCTTAGTATACTAATCTGTGGGCCTGAGAAACGGCATAGGCTACTTTTTAATGTAAAAAAGGGTTGTTAAAAGGTGAGATGAAATTTAAAAAAAGAAATGTATATGTGTGTCGTGAAACTTGAAACTTATTTCATAGATTGTTGAATACATATAAATAAATATGGCTTTCAAATGTTGTAGGTAATTTGTTATCGCACAAGTTACACGTGAACAAACTCGCGGGCACTGCTAATAAAGGTGATGGTCAAAATTTGTATGGAAGGTGGGCCTAAGTAATGTTCAGCGACGAAACTTTACCAGAGAAGAGTATTAAATTATCTTAGATCGTCTGGATAAAGATTAGATTTTAAATACATCCCGTTTTTTTGTAATTAATAATTTAATTTATTTAAATACTTCTTCTTCTTCTTTTTTGCGGTGCCCATAGGATTTCGCCAACCTCGAGTTTTTTTGCTTAGAATACTTTTTTAAATTAAAGTATGTGCGACTCATGTTATTATCCAGGCCGTGAAAGTACAAGTGAATGCAAAATTAAAATTAAACAAGACAAATAAAATACAATATACCTGTTCGCTGTCTATAAAGAAACATATAAAAAAGTTAAAGAGCGGAAACCAAATCAGAGAATAAAAAGATACCAATTAAAGTTTTAATACGATTGTAGAATAAATAATGACAAAGAATATTGATGAAGGTGAATTAACATAAGAAAGAAGAGAGTTAAATTGACACGGCTTAGGGATATAAGGGGGAATGACATCATATAAAGAATATGAATATTTTGTACAATCAAAATATATTAATCAGTCGAACCTTCGTCCAAACCACACTCACATAGGGAGCTGTCTTTAACCCTTATTTTTGTCAAGTGCACCGGTGTACTTGCATGCCCAAGACGTAACCTTATTTAATATTAGCAAGTGATGGAATCTTTTATTTATGTTTTTTTTTCTTGTTTTTTAATTTGCGCAGACAAGTGTCAAAGTCATTGACAGCGGACGAGTGTCATCATTGGTCACAGACTATGTACATTCAGGGTGGTCAGTAACACAACATGTCTAGAACTTCATGAATTTATAATTAGTAAATTACATTTCTTTTGTTAACTATTAACCATTTTTCAATAAAATTTAAATAAATTATCATTTTATATACTTAATTAAAAATTTTAACCACGTTTTGGGATGTGTTTACTTGAATATCTAGTTACTTTCAAACATCATTTACAGAAAACGGGGGATTAAAAAATATATAATAAATTGTAAATTGATGAACATAAAATTACCTATCGATTGATATATCTTACGTCTCTGCACATGATTAGGGCCCACTTTTTGTCCATGTCCTTTTTTAGTTTACTAGCTTTCCGCCCGCGGCTTCGCCCGCCTTATATTCGAATTTCCCACAGGAAGGATATGTTTTCCGTCGGTAAAATTATCTTATTTCCTTCCTTGGGTCCTCGGGTTTTACGACTGGTATATACGGGGTGGTTACCCGTATATACCACACGTAAAAGAACCTTCAACCCTTTTCAACCCTTTACAGCCTTTTCTGCTTTAAAAGGTAGCCTCTGTCCTGTCTCAGCTTCTAGACTATCTGTGTACAAATTTAAATCGGTTCAGTAGTTTTAACAATATTTCCATACAACCTAGCATCCCTTCTTTCAACCTTTTACACCCTTCACAACCTATTTTGTATAAAAAGTAGCTTATGTCCTTTCTCGGGCTTTAGACTATCTGTGTACTAGTTTCATTTAAATTGGTTCAGTAGTTTTAACAATATTTCTATACAACCTATTATCCATCCATCAACCTTTACAACCCTTTACAACCTTTTTGACTGAAAAGTAGCCTATGTCCTTTCTCAGGCTCTAGACTATCTGTGTACAAATTTCAATTAATCGGTTCAGTAGTTTTGGCGTGAAAGCGGAACAGACAGACAGACAGACAAAGGTACTTTCGCATTTATAATATTAGTATGGATTTGTTTGGCATTTTTTGGTAAAGTGACGCCACATCACACTTTTGCCGCATTCACTAGGAAGAGCGACATAAAAGTTACCCAAATGTCGTACTTAGTTACGTATTTCACTTGACATGTCTAATGAATGTATGTTTTTTAAATACCAACTTTTATTGTGTCGCAGATGGCTGTTAAGTACAAATATTGAAAAGACGCTGCCTCTATCTCATAAACTCTCCTTGAAATCCCACCCCATTCTGCTCAGTTCTATTCCAATACCTTTTCCGCTGACGCTGCAAGGTTATGGAATTCTATAACTGCACAGTATCCATAAATGTAAATCACTGCACGATTTTCACCACCATTTGAATTCCTGTATTTATTGCACTAAATAGGTAAAAAGAGTGGACTTGTTACGACAAGGCATTCTCTACTAGCCAACCAAACGGAAAGTAAATGTAAAAAACATATAACATGTTAAAACTTACAATATAATAGCACTCGCACGCACAGACACACACACATTCAATATAATATGAATATTTCGTTATCTTGATTTTTAATTCTTACTTATTTTTAACCTTTTATTAATAAATACGTCACATTTTATTTATTGTAAATGTAACTAAAATAATTGTGAAAGTTAAAATAAATTATATTACTCGATAACATGTAGATTGTCTACCATATAAGGATGATACTTACGAATAAAGAATAAAATTTAAAGAATATAATTGGCGCAAAACAGAAGTCAAAATTATATTATATATATTGGTTACCTGTACATACATATATATGAATATATATTTTCAAATATATATATATTATATATACAAAGATGAGAGACACACATATACATTTTTATAATAGTACTAGCGACCCGCCCCGGCTTCGCACGGGTGCAGTGAAAAAATGGTTATGGTGGGTTATCCCTAAGAGATAGACATATACCATCGCGGACTTTTTTGTGGATTTTCGTAAGTTGTACAATACTGTAGTATTATTTTGGTCTATCTCGTAGGGTTCAGCCAGCGTTTGCAATATAAGCGCAAAAAAACGTGCTTATTTACGACATCACATTAGAAACCTTTAAATTTATCAGTGTTTCTCTACTATTTTGCATTTATTATACATACAAACTTCCTTAAGAATCACTCTATCTATTAAAAAAAACCGCGTCAAAATCCGTTGCGTAGTTTTAAAGATCTAAGCATACATACGGACATACAGCGAAAGCGACTTTGTTTTATACTATGTATTGATACTGTTATAATAGTGTATCGTTTATTGTTTCCTATCGCAAGTACTAACTAATAGATGTCTAAGTATATATGTTTTGGTTTAGTTTTTGTTTAATAAATTTGGTTAGTTTAGTTATACAAACTACGGGTAGGTATTTGTAATAGAATGCAGTTCGGCAACTCGCGACCCGGCGGTTACGTTTTAGGGATGTCGGAAATGCAATAAAGTATCGATATATATTGTATCGATAATTTTTGAATATATCAATATCGATATTGATATTTTTATTTAAAAATATCGATATATCGATATATCGGTGTGATAGGAAAAAAAATATTTGGCCTAATCTACTTCAATCATCTTACATTATAGATAAATACTAATCAATAGAATCATTTTTAATTTTTTTAAATCAAGGACAACATAAAAATATTAATTATTTATTAATCAAACAATATTTATCTGATACAGACATAAGAACTCTTTGATTTACATGCTCGGCTGTAAGCCGACTTCTGTTATTGGGTACTGCGAGATTTACAGCAGATGAATTAATTATTGATTTAATTAGTTAGATTGTTTGAGAACTATAATCAATCAAATGCAGGAGAAATACGCTCGCGTTGAGGTTATAATACGGATAACAGACGGCCGGATAGTTGAAGCACAGACACTGACACTGAAATGACATTGACAGACAGAGTTGCCAACTTAAGTACCAAATTAAAACGCAGTAAATCAAGTCGACCAAAGACAAAAAAAATGCAATTTGTTAAAATGTTAGTATAAAAAAAGTATTCTTTTTTAGGATTTTTAATTATAAAAAATATCGATTTTTATACCTTTTCAATACTTGTAATTTTATATCGATACCTCGATACATCGAAACATTAAATATCGCTCAAAAATATCGATACATTGAAAAAATAATATCGATATATCGATGTATCGATATTTTTCGACGAGCCTAGTTACGTTGTCGGAGCACCGGCGACTCCGGCGCTGCTGGAGAAAGCCGGTAGGTCAGCTTCGCTAAAGATTAGCGCTAACTGCTGTCACGTAACCTCTTATATTCTTCACTATTCACTGTATACAGATTCAGTATCAACTATTCTAAAGCTCTTATATAGCCAAATAAGTTAAAACACGCGTAAGAGGAGGCGTCATTGACATTGCAGTCTAACAGCAAGGCCATTTTCCCTGTTTGCTTAACAGTCGCTGGTCGGAAATTCATCTCACGCGTTTGGTTGTAAACCGAAAAAAATATCAAACCGGAGCAGACACGTAGAAATTGTTCAGACACGATCTAAAAACCGGATATGTCCGGTTTAATTAATTTGTAATTTATTCATGGTTGTTAATATGTATTTATATCAAAAAGTATTTGAATATGCATTAATATACGTAGGTCTATCCGTTATCCTAGATCCCATAACACAAGCCTTACAGAGGTTACTTTGGGTTAGACTAATTGGAGTAAATGTATGGAATATTTATTAGTTTATTATCCTATTGGTTAATGAGTTTACTTGACTCAATTAAACAGTTTGCAACATCTCGATATCATTAGAAATAATAAAAACACTTAAAGAACTAGCCAAAATTATTGTTAAAATAGGCAGTACGTAGTTACATGGCACACATTACGAAATCGTGCGTGACCTCGCCCGCATGGATGGAATATCGAGGAAATACGCGCGGTATTTAATGAACAGTGGATATGTTCAATGCCTGTCGGATCCAAGGCCCCTCGTTGACTTTACAGAATGTATTTTTTACGTTCAAACATATAGCAACCGCCGAGTCGTGGGCACGTGGCGATTAGCGACAGACGGA
>JAYEAL010000938.1:0-15882 GCA_036419045.1 Scirpophaga incertulas
GTACGTCGGTTGGTCGGACGGACTACGTTTGGTATATACGGGTAACACCCCGTATATACCAATCGTAAAACTCGAGGACCCAAGGAAGGAAATAAGATAATTTTACCGACGGAAAACATATCCTTCCTGTGGGAAATTCGAATATAACGCGGGTACAGCCGCGGGCGAAAAGCTAGTCGCTTATATAAATCTAGTATGCCACCGGCACAAGACCCAAGACCCAAGCTAGCAGTACACAGGACTACAGAGAGAAGATTATCCGAAGAATACGTGCCGTATCCAGAATCACCGCTTTCTACATTCGCCCCTTGTTGTGAGAGCCTCTTAAGCTGTTGATCGAGACTTCGCTATCAAGTCATTTATAGATACTTCTTCATTCAGAATTTTACAGATATGTTTCTTGTCATAAGGCAGGTGTAAGGGGTCATCCATAAATTACGTCACACGAATATCGTGATTTTTTGCCCCTCCCCCCGTCGTCCTGTCACAGCTAGTCACATTTGTGAGACTCCCCCCCCCCCCCCCCCCGTGTGACGTCACAAATTTTGAAATTATAGAAATTATTGAATGATAAAAGCGGTTTCGAAATCAGATTTATTTTCATTTTAATAAAATAAACATCAAATCAATTAACAAAACAAAAAACGATTACTTATATTAAATAAGTATATGGTCATTTCATGATTTTCTTCTTATATTTTTCAAAATCACCTACTAACATCAATTAGAAAAATAGTACGTTTCGGGAGTACCCCTATTAATAGAAGAAGATACTATTCCTTTATTTATTTATGAGAGTATAGAGACTTTACAATAAAAGAGACTTTACAAATATTTAAAGCACTTTTCATACTTATAGTAATAATTTAAAGTTTGTGTTTTATCAGTTAGCTTATAACAGATTTTGAAATGTGACGTCACGAAATTTAAGATCCCTCCCGCCCCCTTGTCACACAATGTCACACTTCGTCAACCCCCTCTCCCCCCCTAACCGTGTGACGTAATTTATGGATGGCCCCTAATAGGTGTCATAGGTTTTTTTTTTGGCGGACCTATGCTGAAGCTTCAGATGGATATGTTCAGATTTGCAATGTCTGTGTTTGTGGAAGGCGCACGAACAGAAGATTCGACGACTAGCCGATTAAAGACACCGGCGACCGTTCCGGAGTCGTTAGGGTCGAAGCAAAGGGGTCGACGCAACTTGAGCGCGCCGTCTAATGGCTCGAACGGTCAAGATCGCCGTGTAGTGGAGGCTGAGAATCTACCCGGTACGTGTTGGTACCGAGTATATGTTTGACGGATGTGTGGCCCGGGTGTGTCATAGGTGTGACAGCTTTTGATTAATACCTGGGGATGAATGTGGTAAGCGGCGCTGCGGGGCGAGAGCGGCCGCACGCCGCAAGGCAACCTTCACAACGGTGCAGGCGCATCTGTTGACAACGAACATTTTATAATTAACTAGTTGACCCGTGCCCACTTCGTTAGGCATAATATTAATACTCCTTTTTTAGTACAGAATGTTATGTTTTAATTTCTAACTGTAATATTAAAAAAAACTACTTTTTGTAAGTTAAATATAAAAGTTAAACATATGCTGTCGTTGACTTTTTTGTAGGCATTTTGAAGCTCCACATCTTTTCTCTAGAACTCAAAAATATATCTTTCATAGTTAAGGCAGCGTTCGTAAGAAACGCTTTCATTCGACCGTTTTTTCTCCGATTCAGTTTACAAAACAGACTACCACGTAAAAGCCTTTTTATTTTTCGGTTTTTTATATAACCTATGACACTCAGCAATAATGTTGCTTTCTATTGATGAAAGAATTTTTAAAATCGGTTCAGTAGATTCGGAGATTACCCCTTACAATTTAACAAATATACAAACACACAAACTTTACTTCTTTATAATATTAGTATAGATAATCATCACAACTAATGATGGAAAAAACGTATCATTGTTGAGATTGGATCATTTGTATCCGGAACAGTATAAAGATTCGAATCAGTAGAGCGCTTCATTTGCATCATTTGTATCAGTGACTCTGAGTGAATCGTGCGAGCGCCGCGTGCCGATTGAAACCGAGATGCAATTGAGCGAATGATTCATTTGAAGCGCTGTTAGACATTTGAATCAGTGAACCACTTGGAAAGTAGTACAAGTTGTAAAGATTGACACATCTTAATCTTGAACTCTTGAGTCTAAGTAGGCCCCCCCCCCCCCCCCCGATGGCCATTGCCAAGACCACGTCACCGACGCTCTTATTAGGTTACTTTATTAAGTATTTCCGAACCGACGAGATGCGATATTGAAACCTTCAAAAAAAGCATATTCCCATTTAAAAGGCCGGCAACGCATCTGTGACTCCTCAGCACCCTGTAGGTTTTGATTCCCTTGCAAGTGTCGAAAATTTGCGGCATAAACGGCTGTATCTTTTGATTGCGTTGGCTTAGAAGTTTGATTTTTTCACAGCTTCAAGGGACAGTAGACCTGAGTAATTGATATAAATTTCAGCTTCATACCTCCACGCGTTCCTGAGAAAAAGGGTCTTGACAGACGGACGGACAGACGGACAACAAAGTGATCCTATAAGGGTTCCGTTTTTTCCTTTTGAGGTACGGAACCCTAAAAAAAACTTTGGGCTAGGTTAATTGGTGTAAGTATAAGGAATAACAGGCGCCTTTGTAATTGTCATATTTCTTAATGGTAATTAAAAACAGACCTTTAGTTATCAATAACTCCAAAACACTAAGAGAGAACACAAAGAATCACTTCAACTATGTACAGTGAACAACACGTCACAGTTTACATCGGCATTACGACAACTGCGATTCGCAGAACAAAACCGAAACCGCAACATCACCGACGCTTTACATCGACCCACATTCACGTACAAACCAAAAGAATCACTACATAGTATAAAACAAAGTCGCTTTCTCTGTCTCTATATCCCTAATATAAATGTTTAAAACTACGCAATGGGTTTTCATGCGTTTTTTTAAATAGATAAGAGTGACTGAAGAGGAAGGTTCCTTTATATGTATAATAACATAATATACATCTATACTAATATAATAAAGCTGAAGAGTTTGTTTGTTTGTTTGTTTGTTTGTTTGTTTGTTTGTTTGAACGCGCTAATCTCCGAAACTACTGGTGCGATTTGAATAATTCTTTTTTTGTTGGATAGTCCATTTATCGAGGAAGGCTATAGGCTAAATAACATTACGCTATGACCAATAGGAGCAAAGACAGAGCGGTAAATGTGTAAAAAAACGGGAAAAATTATTCATTTTTGAAGGCTTTCTTTGCGTGCGCTGCGAAAAACGGTTCAAGATACACAAAAAATATGTATGAAAGAATTATTCCTCTATACATGATCTAAAAAAAAGTCCGCGACGGCATATGTCTATCTTTTAAGGTTTAGTCACAATGACCGTTTTTATGGTACCAAATTTGGTCGAAATAATTTGTTTAAGTTGTATCAACATAATAATACTAAAAATTCTGCGGAAACTCGACCATTCCGAAAATCCCGCAAGAACGGGAACTATGTGGGAAAAACAAAAAATCTGCCGGAAGTCACTATTCCACGCGGACGAAGTCGCGGGCAAAAGCTAGTACAATAATAAGAGATCGGATAATCGGATGCATATTTACCTAAAGTTAGTTTAAGACAAAGTATGGAAACGGCTTTTTATTGTTTTGTTAAATAAAAATCCCGGGATTGCGGAATTGGATAGCCGGATGTTTATTTATTTACCTAATTTAGTTTTTGACAAAGTATGGAACTGTCTTTTTATTTTATTTCCATAAATAAAAATCCCGGTATACCGATACTGTAGAACATTTTGGTAATGCAAAACTAGTCGGTAATATGAGATACTAGACCATACTTACGCCCGGCACCATTTCTGTTTTTTTATTCAATTATTTAATCGATTATTGTTTTAGTCAAACTAGCTCACTACTTTCGTATAACACTCTTCATGTAATAAATCGTACATTCATAAATCGCACGGGGATCTGAAACTAAACTTCATGTAAATACGTATGCATAGTTGTATAAATGAACCCGAAGTCTCGGTCTTTTGAAAATAAATACCACGTGCTAATTTAGTAATTTTCAAAGAATATCACTACGTTAAATTTGCAGTCCCGTATTTTCCCGGGATTTTTATTTAACAAAATGTATTTTAAAAAGCCGCTTCCATAATTTGTGAGTCAAAAATTAACTTTAGGTAATTATGCATCCGATTATCCGATCTCTAATAATAACATAAGCACTCCACGTGTTTTGTTCAATAATATCAATTTTTCGATTGTTTTTCAAAAGCGTGTTTATTTAATTTTTTAAACTATAATTTATTATATGCAACGTTCACAGTTTTTCTGCAGTGTATTTAGTACAGCATTGCACCCGTGCGAAGCCGGGGCGAATAGCTAGTTGGTAATATAAGAATAGTTCACTTACTGACATTATTGGAAGATTTGCTTGATAAACGACGTATATAAACGGAGTATAATAACGAAGTCCTTCCGAAATTAACTTCCTTATCTCGTGGTATCAGAAATTCAAAAATCCGGAACAGAATTGTCAAATAACCTCTGAAGAATAGCACGCTACTACGCCACTGATACCTATTTATATAAAAGATATATACAGTGCAAACTTACTAAAGAGCCTCCTCGAATGACCACTGTTAAAATAAAAAATAACCAGTCAAGTCACACACTAACACTTGCGTATTAGGGGTTCCGTACGCGGAGAGATGATTATCACAATATATGTTTTCTTCGATAATTTGGATTAATGTCAATTTTGTTTATTTCATCTATACTAATTTGTTTGTGTGTTTGTATATTTGTTAAATTGTAAGGGATAATCTCGGGATCTACTGAACCGATCTTAAAAATTCTTTCACCAATAGGAAGCCACATTATTGCTGAGTGTCATAGGTTATATAAAAACCGAAAAAAAAAACTTTTAGGTGGTAGTCCGTTTAACAAAGTGAATCGGAGAAAAAACGGTCGAATGAAAGTGTTTCTTACGAAAACTGCCTTAACTATGAAATATATATTTTTGACTTCTAGAGAAAAAATGTGGAGCTTCAAAATGCCTACAAAAACATCAACGACAGCATATGTCTAACTTTTATATTTACGTTACAAAAAGTTGTTTTTTTAATATTACTATAGATAATTTAATTTTTAATATCAATAAAATAATTTAAATCATTAGGTCATATTTATAAATAATATATTACCAAAAATTATGAATATTTATGAAAATAAGTAAACTCATCGTCTTAAGTGTTAAGGCCAAAGCAGCGGACGGCGCGCGATGGCTTCGGGTTTAATTCGGTTCGCGTTTGTGCTCGCTTCGGGGACTATTAATATTATGCCCAACGAAGTGGGCACGGGGCAGCTAGTATATAATAAAAGTAATCTATTAGCTGAGAAGCAACAATATATCTGCATTTATTACTTTAAAGATACAGCAACGTGTTATTGGCGCTTTCTCAGATCGCTCAGAAACGCTCCACACTAAACATCGTGATGACACAATTGAGTAAACTCGTCGAATTTGTATAAACGCATAAACAACATTCCCATTAACTTTGTTATTGTACGCTTATAGACATACTTTCTATAAGATTTAAAAATGTTACATTTAACTTGAGAAAGCTTGAAATGTCTTTGTTTTATTCGAGATCTAAAAATAAAGCTGAAACATCTATTTTTACATAATTTTATCATTGAACAAATTATATATTAAAAACAACCACATTCAGTTGTAATCATGTAGCCTACTCATACCGAAAGACAACGCAGCGGTCGGCATTTTTACTGTCAGTATATTGTCAACTCTACATCTATCTCATAAAGTCTATATAGTCTGACGAAAGACAAGCGTCAAGCAAGCGCCTGCGCTCTGCGCCGACTTTTGCGCGTAGCATTTCAAATTATATCACACTGTAAAAAAATTGATATAAAGTTGATTATTGTTTGACAGTAAAAGTACCAGGCGCTGCAATGCCATAACAATATGAATTGGGTAGACGACAATTGCTTTTATTCTTTATGCATTTAGAGTTCACTATTATCCGAGATGTATTGTAGAAGCAACTGTAACATTTGCAGCGTTGTCGCATGTCACAATATTAAAAAAACGCTCGATACTAAATACCAATAGTTACATACGTTGTTATAATTTCATAGTCGCCAAATTTGTATAAGCGTATGAACAAAATTGACAATAACTTTGTTATTTGCACGTTTATATGTATATTTTATATTGAAAATTGTTGAGAGTCGCGAGATGGTGTGGTCTATCATAACATCTTATCTATTATATATAAAGCTCGTCTTATATATAAAAATGAATCGCAAAATGTGTTGGTAAGCTCATAACTCAACAACGCCTGGACCAATTTGGCCAATTGTTTTTTGTTAATGTTCGTTGAAGTTCAAGGAGGGTTTTTACAATGAGGAAAATTCGAATAATTATCGGAAATACCCTAAAAACAGCCCTTTTATTTTCCTATGCAAACGTTTTCTAACTAAAACGTACAGTCGAATTGAGCTTTATTGTTATTGTATAAAGTTCATATTGCAAGCACTCACTGTTGTCTGCAATGAAGGTGTGTTCCTAACATCAAAGAGTCAATTTGCGCTTTATTAACGCTACATATAGTTGAAATTCAATCACATCTATCAAAACAGTGTGCGTGCGTGCGTTGGAGCACAGAATAAATCGTTGGAGGATTTAATGTCACGTTCCAAAATTGAATAGCCACAAAAGGTAATATAGGTCATTTAGACTTTTTTTGCGATTTGGTTGGCTATGCGACATTATCTATAAAATAATTAGGAACAAAAAACTGCCACTGTACAAATCTTTTTGACAGGACGAAGTCTGTCGGGTCCGCTAGTTATTAAATATAAATTAGGCGGTCAGGTCAATGAAAGCAGGAATCTGTATGCGGTTGGAGATATACTTAAAGCTCTTGGCAATTGTGGTCTCGTAACTGCCGTACAGTAGTCATACGTTTGCAAACTGTACTATTAAACAGCGGAACCCTAAAACCGACTTAAAAACAACACCGACGACAGAGCACGGTATGTACAGCAAAAACAGTATAATATGTAAACACACGTAGCTCTTGTGGACGCGCACCTGACGGGCTGAACTTTGACACCGCGCCGATCAGCGCCGACAAATATATTTGCATTTTAATTAATAAAGCGGCTGCTTAGATATATAGATAGATAGATAATGCGTTTATTTGTTACAACACGCACATTTGCAGTGACAATGGCTGTGTGTACAGCAGCAAGAAGCAGTGATGGCAATAACGACTGTTTTGTAATAATAACACTGTTACGTTATTTTCCTATAACTGTTATTGTAAACTGTTGTCTGTTATCCTGTTATATTGCTGTTTAACAAATGTTGTTGAGTACGATTGTTATTGTTATTATAGCTAGCTTAGTTATTCTTAACAATTATATGGCTTAGGACTGTCAGAATATTAGGCAGTAATTTAAATAATTTAAAACTAATTACCTAATCAATATAATTTTCTGGCGTATTTTAAAAGTTCATTGATCTGTACATAATTTGTTATTTACATTCAATATTTACATTCAATGTTTACATTATTTACTTATTGCAACGAATAATTTAATTTGCATACGCGCGATCGCACAACAGCAAAAAATGCGTGACTAAACAAATGACAACAGCTTAGGCACCAGCAAGCCAGCAACAGTTTACCTAATTGTTATTTCAACTCCCACTGGAAATCAAAATGAGTCTAATTGTCATACGACCGAAGGTACAAAATTGTGAATTTGAGATTAGTAAAATTACTATCAGAAATAAACAAATAGGAACTTTATTTCCTTGTGAGAAAGGTTAATATTATAAGAATAAGCAGTCAGGCAACAGAGCGAGCGCTTACGCCTACACAACGGTTTGCTTTCTCTCTCTCATACTTGTAGCTTGTAGCACAGTCGTACTCGCTCCCGTCAATACCGCCTTCAGCGAGCCTATCTCTAGGCAACAGTCAATATCGGCAGAGGATACGTAGACCGCGACATGTCCTTAGCGACCCCCACAATCAACTCACGCAGGACCTTCTAGACCTGCAAGCGGCGGCGTCTGAGCCGCCGCTCCCCTTGTCTCCCCCTAATCGGCAGCCTTCTGCTTAGCCACGTGTAGGTTCCCTATCAATACAGGCCGGTCCCACTTAGGTGAACCGCGCCTCTTCTAGTGCTTATGCCCTCCCCATGGGGCAGCGCTATCCGTACCTCTCCTGAGGTGCGGCTCTATATCACTTCAAGCCAGTAGGGTCATTAGGACCAAAGGCTTAGGCTGAGTTTAGTCGGTAAGTCTGTTGGGTCGAGCCGCCTCGATTCACCAGGAGTCCCGACATAATCAACGCATCCCTGCTTGCCTGTTGCGTTGGTATCCATGATGGATTCTCAGCCTCCTCTCCTGAAGAAAAAAAATCGTACTCGCTCGCATCGTGCCGCACACACGCAAGTGACAACAACAACAATGCGACTAGGCGATAATTTTGTCAACAGCAACAGCAGGATAAGCCGTTGTTAAATAACGTGTTATTCATTACGGGAAAATAATTCATTATATTATCTGTTATTGAAATAACGACCATTACTGGCAAGAAGCGTCTAGGCTCGGTGTGTGATTGTCTGGCAACAAGGACATCGATTTTCAGCCGTCACCGAGATAGGGTTGCCAGGTTGCCAAACCTAATAGCTGGACAGACCAGCCAGTTTGACCGGACTTTTGGGTAGGAAGACCGGACACCCTACATTATTGAGGATTTTGTCTCAGTATTAATCGGTACGACATAAAAATTGTATGTAAAATCGAGATGTTTTTATTATTATCATAAATCTTGTTAAATTCTAGAGAAATAATAAATAAAATCGAATGCCAAATCAGTCTTAGGTAAGTACTTTATTGTTAATCAGTCGAATAGTCAACAGTTAAAATTAAACTAGATACTTCAACATTTATCAACATATGTAACTGCGCTCGGCCACTCTCGTTTGCGAAATGTAAAAAGCCTAACAAAAGCTGGACAAGCCGGTCACAGTCTATTTTGGCCGGACACGCAATCAAAAAGTCTACCTATGTCCGGCTTTATCCGGAAGCCTGGCAACGCTACACCCCGAGATGAAACGCAGAAACAACTTCTGCTATTTAAACTAAAACATGTATATGTGCCTACACATATGTTTGTATATGTGTAAAATGTGCCAGACAAACGTGTACATAAAGTATGTATGCCCACTAATTAACGTGATGTTTGCAAGTATGGATGAATATTTGTTACTCTTTCATGTAAAAACTACTGAATGGATTTTAACGAAACATTACAATAATATAGCTTATATATCGGAATAATACATAGGCTACAAATAATAAAAGTATTATCTGAAATATCCAAAATATGACGAAAAATGTCCTACGCAAACGAAGTCGGGTGCACCAGCTAAGTATAGAATAAAAAATGGCATCCACCTAATTAAAACGCGTTCGTTGTGATCTGATGTTATGACTCATGATCAACAACATGCAAATTAAACGCATAACATAATCCTTGGTCAGTGAATACTAACGAAATTCCAAATTTTAAAGATGGCTGACTCATCCGCTATTAAATAGGTAATAAGGAAGCTTTTGTGTTGATATGACATCGCTATCAAGAATGCCAACCGATATAGAGCAATTGATTACTTTAAACTGTCATAATAAAATTGAGAAATTTCAAGATAGCGGATAGATCGCACGATAAACGCTTTATCAATTATCCTGTTTCGTTGGTCACGCTACGGGGTTGTCGTAGTCACGGAATAGATAATTTATCTATTCCGTGACTGCGCCTGCCCCCGTACCGTGGACGTAGTGATAATAACTTTGAAACGGTTTTAAACATTGTCCATCTATACAAACGAATGTAAAGAAATGAAACAATTTTATCCTTATCAGTACGCCTGAACCACTTTAGTCCACGAATATCCTTCAAGCACATATCCAACCCACCGTATGTAGGATAGAACTGACAACTCTAGTCTAGGAGAGCCCCATACAAATATATGTCTATGTGTGTCTAGCCAACGAGATGGGTACAGTGCGATTTCACGCATTTCCCCAAGCAAAAAATATAAAAGGGCTTCTATTTACTGTACCTAAATCAAACATTAACAACAAAACTCAGCGTAAAAAATCCATATCCGCGGATATCGGAGAAGAAAAATCCATATCCATTACTGTTTGGTAGATCTATTACGGATCTATTTAGCTTATTAATTCTAATTTTATGTATGAAATCCTTTAATATGTGATAAGATAGTAATAAAAAACGATCAAATTCAATACAAAATTTTGTATTACTTAACAAAAGAAAGATCTACCACGCAATGCATGTCGAAACGTGTGTCAAGGTCGCGCGCACCGACACCGACTGCGTAAGAAAGTTAAAATCCGTATCCGCGGATCTTGACACCAAATATCCGTATTCAGATCCGTACCTGCGGATATACATTTTTAACGATCCGGCACATCACTAGTTATTAACAAGGTATGTACGTTACCTTCGGAATAACCAGCGCCCATTGGGTCTGTGCCGAAGCGGCACGTAGGCAAGGCGGGTTGTTTTGTAAACAACCTCATTATCTATGTTGCTGCTCTATTATTATTTAACCGTTTGACTTATGTAATGGCGTGTGTATGTTTTAAACTGTTTGTTCGTACCGTATTGTTATGCAAGACTGCAATAGTTTGCGATCTAGCGGAAGTTTACGGGTACAAAGCGCGCCTCAATGTGGCTACCATGTTTGCAAACAATTTTTTTTTTCTCTCAGGAGACAGAGGCTGAATCCTCACGAGGAGCACGAAATGTACCCAGACTCTAACTCGAACTCCAGAGCGGTCTGACCAGCGTGACTATCGACTAAACTCAGCCTTGTGCCTAAGTTCTAGAAACTGTTTTGGCTAATCATGAGAGCGACCGACCCATAAGGAGAGGAGGCGATACAGCGCAGGTCCATAAAAGAGGCCCTAAACGTTTGAAGAGGCGCGGGAAGCCAAAGTGGCGCCGGCCTTAATCATAAGGGAAAACGATATCGACAGCGTAAATTTTTGTACGAAATCTTTGTGCAGCGTCCCTAGCGGAAAGTAATTGTACTATTCTTTCACATTAACCCGGCGTGAATGAGGTGAGAAATTGTTACACCAGCTATGAGGTGGGTATGATATACCCAAAATTTTGATGTAAAATTTTTGATAATATAATTGTGTAATTAGCATTTATGCTTAAGATATATTAATAATAGTAACTATTCAACAAGACTAGTAAATAAAATACGAACATTAAGTTAACCAGCATTATTTTTTATTGACATAACAAAATATCTAAATTATTTTCGAAAAAAACAAATTTAGGCAATTAATTTCTTTTGCCATAAAAATCTAACAAAATTCCAACTTTGGTAAATCAATATAACAATAGTGTCTTCTAATTATCCCAACTAATCCCAACTAATATTATAAATGCGAAAGTGTGTTTGTTTGTTTGTTTGTTTATTTGTTTGTTTGTTTGTTTGTTTGTTACCTCTTCACGCTTAAACTACTGGACCGATTTCAAAAATTCTTTCACCTTTGGAAAGCTACATTCTCCCCGAGTAACATAGGCTACTTTTTATCCCGGAAAAATCGACAGATCCCACGGGATGCGCAATAAAGGCTTCGCTCAAAAACTACTGCACAGATTTTTATGCGGTTTTCATCAATAGATAGTGATTCTTGAGGAGTTTTGCGGCATTTTTTATCTCGGAAAAACGGATAGTCCCACGGGAAGCGCGATAAAATCTTCGCACCATAAACCGACTTCCGCGTATATGTAGCCGTGGGCAAAAGCTATGACCCTTAACCCTCTATACACCCAATCCCGAAATCCACGCGGGCGAAGCCGCGGGCAGAAAGCTAGTTTTAAATAAAAAAGGAACTGAAATGTCTTGTGAGATCATGTAATAGAGCACCAAAATTACACCTACAAATCAACACAATTCCGTACCCCAGCCGCGTGTACGCATGTGTATTTGCCGTCGCCGCCGGGAAAACACTAAACTCGATACTGTACCTCATCCCTTGCATCTTTACCTGCAGGTACTGAAACACCAGGACTTGCATGGCAACAGTAACATTAACATATCTGCGTTTAGAAACTTTTCGGGTATGACATACCCAACCTCACTCACGCCGGGTTAACCTGACTCATGTGTCTTTACTATACGTCAAATATCAATCGAAAATGATAGCTAACTCATGGTAGAGCCACAGTATATTCGTACGGGTCTTATATATCGGTTTTTTATATAACCTATGATACTCGGCAATAATATTGGCTTTCTATTAGTGAAAGAATTTTTAAAATCGGTTCAGTAGATCCCGAGATTACCCCTTACAATTTAACAAATATACATACATACAAACACACAAACTTTACTTCTTTATAATATCCGTATAGATTGTTTAAGTCATTACCTGTGCTTTTATGTTGTGTTTATATATTGTACTTACTGCTTTTGTTTAATGTCATGTCTTTATTATTCCCGTTTGCTTTGTGTTCTGTGGCAGTAGAATAAAGTTATTATTATTACTATAGGCGACGTAACTACTTACCATGAGTATATATCATCAATAAAAACCAATAATTATTATACGGCGGTCCTAAATCAGCAATCGTCTTCAATTTGGGCGACTATTCGAACAGACTCAAAGATCTACCGAAGTTCTCGCCTACCCCAATCATTAACATAACGGCGTAGCCTTGACCACGCCCGTTACGCAATATGCAACTTACAGCATAGGTCTATAAAACCCAAGAACGTTGATGACTATTCAATGAGCAATATTTTACCTCTTATACCACTTCACATGCGTTCTCTATTAAAAAAACACCAACATACAATCTCTCACAGCTACAATAGCATAATATGACTTTTTCTAACAAACGTAACTGTTCTAGTTAGGGTTTAACCAGACATATAGACATGATTTGTCGTGACTCATTTTTTGTATGTGCTGTATAGATTTTTATCGCATTTTGACAGTTGAATGCGATACAAAGTTTCACCATTTCGTGCTTTGGTGTTCAATACTGCCCATCTGGTATTTTCGGCCTTCGGATGGATTTCGAAGGAACTTGGAATATGGCACCTGTTTGGCACTATTGTCGACGTTAAAACCAATACTGACAGAAATTAAACTACATTTTACCTTCGCCGTACAATTTCAGCAAACAAAATAAATAAAACTTCTTTACATACTACAAAATGAAACTGCTTCCGCTGTCGATACGCTTTCGTTTCGTAGTTTTCAGCAATAGATAGGGTGATTCAAGAGAAAGATTTATATGTATGCATATTATTGTAGAAAAAAGCACGTTGCAGTCTATATAAGTAAGATAAGTGAGTAAGCAATAAAACAAAAGATTTCATTTCTAATTAAGACAATGTTAATTTCACACTCAATTATATATTTTTTTATTTTTTTTATAGGATAGGGCAGCAACCGAGCAAACGGATCACCTGATGGTAAGCGATAACCGTTGCCCATGGACACCCGCTACACCAGAGGAGTCACAGATACGTTGCCGGCCTTTGCAAAAAGGAATAAGGGGGGAAGGGGGGGTTGGGCCTCCGGTACCCTCACTCACTCGGCGAAACACAGCGCAAGCGCTATTTTACGCCGGTTTTCTGTGACGCCGTGGTATCACTCCGGTCGAGCCGGTCCAATTCGTGCCGACGCATGGCTCTCCCACGGTAAATCATCATCCTCTTGCCCATTTCCCATTATCTGGGGTCGGCGCATTAGATCTTTTTCTTCCATTCCTCTCCATCAGCCGTCATTTACATGCTTACTCCTTTCATTCTTATATCATTCTTCACACAATCGATCCATCTTTTATTCGGCCTTCCTCTGCCCGTGTATCCCTTCATATTCAACATTCGTTTTGTGACATGACTTTCATCCCTCCGCATCACATGTCCAAACCATGCTAATCTAGTTCCTCTCACTTTTTCTACCACTGGTGCTACTTTCAGGCTTCCTCTTATTTACTCATTCCTTATCTTATCCATCCTTGTCACACCACACATCCATCGTAACATTCTCATTTCATTTGTATGCAATCTATTTTCACCCTTCTTCTTGACGGCCCAGCATACATGACGACAGGTCGGATGATCGATTTCTAAATTTTCCCCTTCAGCCTTATTGGCATTCGGGGATCGCACGTTGTAGCTGTGACCTATCGCCATTTCAACCACCCTGCGTTAATCCTATGCTACACAGCTCTGTCTATTTCGCCGTCGTCCTGAATGAGGGAACCGAGGTACTTGAAATGTGAGCAGGTAGGAAGTATAGCGCAATCTAACGACATGGGTACAGGACTGGAAAGACCGCCGAAATCACAGTACAGATATTCAGTTTTGGCTCTCCCACGGTAAATAAGTTACAATTATATGTCATCAGAATTGTAAATAATGGACCACATATTTGATTGCAATTAGCGCACAAAATGATTAAACTCAAATTTCGGACCGTATTCTTGACCATTACATGTGTTTACATTAGCTCGGGGATCGGGAATAAATCAAACATTTAGTAACTTCTACAAACAGGAAATTTAAATCAGCCATGACGATTTCTATTGCGACAATGGCATCAATGACAAAAATATCGCGCAATTATCAAAATTAAATAAACTTTAGGCTCCGAACATTGACCGTATATCGGATATACGGATAAACATGACATGTGTCTCTGATCACAAACCTCCCAAAAATTAAAACGTAATATGTAGCGATATCGACGGCGCTATATTGATAGTTAACGTGTGTAGGCCGCCTTCCAGAGGCACAGCGGGGTGCTATTTTGAAGCAATCGATTGGCATTACAATCGCATACGCCAAATATAACATAGAAATACTTGTAGAAGCTTGTAGAATTTCTTCAATTTATATTAAAAGCAAGTCAAGTTGAAGAGTATCTTTTGTCTTCAAACGTAAAGTTAGATTTCCTTTTTACGTATTATTTGGTAAGTATTTCACATAAGTAGTATAATCGCTCTTAGCTACTTAAGAACTAAGTACTAACTAACTAATATTTAAGCTATAATTGTCAATAGTTTAATATTACAGCTTCATTTAATAATGGCACTAACGACCCGCCTTCGCACGGGTGCAATGATAATAAATATACTACGGAAAAACTGTGAACGTTGCATATAATAAATTATAGTTTAAATACTAAAAATCACGCTTTTAAAATTGATTGAAATGTAATTAATTACGATATCACATTAGAAACCTCAAAAATAACTGTGTTTCTCCACTATTTAATGGATGTTATTATACATATGTATAAAATTCCTCTTCAATCACTCTATTAAAAAAAGAACGCATCAAAATCCGTTGCGTAGTTTTAAAGATTTAAGCCCTCCCTATTATAGGGATATAGGGACAGAGAAAGCGACTTTGTGTTATACTATGTAATGATGAAGGCCCATCAATATACACGAATATATAAAAATACGCACTCGTTCTATTTTCATACAAACATACCTCTGTTTGTATTTTTTTTTAAAGTGAAACTGTAATGATAAGTCACATTTTCGTTTTTGGAAGAACAAGATAGAGATATCTTGTTCTTCCATTCCCCTAAAGCCTAAATGTATTAAATTAATGTCACGAGTTACTTGAATGCAAGTTTAAAAATATTATTATTAATATTTTGTGGACTACAGTTTATTGCTCGTATGAATATTGCGCAAAGTGCCCGATTTT
>JAYEAL010001149.1:0-14630 GCA_036419045.1 Scirpophaga incertulas
TTCGCGTAATGTATGACAACTGGCTTTGTCGTGGTGTATAATGATTCTGCGTCGCTTGTTGTTTTTACGTATTTCTTCTAATACTTCCGGCAAACAAATGGTCGTGCACCACTCCGATTTGACTGTTTTACGATTCTCCAGTGGTATTGTAGCCACATGAGCATTAATGCCAAAAAAGCAGGCCACCATTTGCTTTAAAGTGCTTTTTGCACGAGTCACTTTCGTAGGGTTCGGCTCATTTTTAAACACCCAAACTGTAGATTGTTGCTTAGTTTAGGGATCGCACGCACAGATCCAAGATTCATCACCTGTGTAGATGTTATAAAAAGATTTTGAGTCACCTCCGTTAATTTTTTTAACATATTCTTGCAATATTCGACGCGAGCTTCTTTTTGATGCTGAGTTAAGGTGTGCGGTATCCAACGCGAACAATTTTTTTTTACGAACAAATGTTCATGTAATATTTTATTAATGTTTGTCATACATATGCCCAGAGTAGCCTCTATCTCGCGATACGTAACATGACGGTCTTGCATAATTAGTTTTCGTACAGCTTCAATGTTTTGTGGCACTACGACTGATTTCGGGCGACCTTCCTTAACTTCGTCCGTGAGCTTACTCCGTCCACGATTGAACTCACTAAACCAGTGATATACAGTGGTTTTTGATGGAGCTTCAACACCAAAAGTTGAAGTTAATTGATCTACGCACTGTTGTTGCGTTAAACCACGTCGAAAATCGTAATAATTCATAGCACGAATATTTTCACGTGTGAGTTCCATCATTTCAGCGATATGACATTTTAAACCCATCAGAAACAAAACACTAGCGTACATAAGGAATAAAAATAGCGGCCAGTATATAAAAAAAATAAAGAATTTTACCATGTAGGTCATCTATTGCGTTTGAAAATGTTGAAACCCCAGATTCCGGATACTTAAGTAGCAGCCCTCGTATAAAATTGCAACTAAAAGTGGCAATAATTTTTAAATATACTTATAGATAACATAAGTAATATCTTCGAGAATGTGACAAAAGTATTGTTCATATTGTTTTGATAATTGATTAAACATTGTTTTGATTTTGATGTTGACTACCTTGATAAAAATTTACAAAAGAATAACTCAGTGCTTAAGAAGCTCATTACAAAGCTCGAATATTAACAAGGAGCTGATGAGCGCAAGAAACCGAAGCTCGGCCACGGATAATAGTCCTAGGTGGAGCTAAACCGGAGCCGGCACCGTTTCCGGCGGATATTACCGGAGCGCGGAACTGCCGCCCGGATTCATTTTCATATCTGCCCTGCTTAATTCTCCCCGTTATTATTACAATATTATGTACTAGCTTATAATATGTATTTTTATATCTGTGTTATACCAGAATCTGTTTTATTACGGACCCTTCAACGGGTAATAGCATTTTAGATTTGACTTTGACTTTTGTCAAAGTCTAATATTCAATCCATACTAATCTGTCTGTCCGTCTTTCACGGCAAAACGGAGCGACGAATTGACGTGATTTACGTGGAGATAGTTGAAGGTATTAAGAGTAACATAGGCTACTTTTTATCCAGGAAAAGTCGACAGATCTCACGGGATGCGCAATAAAGGCTTCGTTCAAAAACGACTGCACAGATTTTCATGCGGTTTTCATCAATAGATAGTGATTCTTGAGCAAGGTTTTGCGGTAGTTTTTATCTCGGAAAAAGGGATAGTCCCACGGGAAACGCGATAAAACCTTCGCGCCATAAACCGACTTCCGCGCATATGTAGTAGCCGTGGGCAAAAGCTATGACCCTTAACCCTCTATACACCCAATCCCGAAATCCACGCGGGCGAAGCCGCGGGCAGAAAGCTAGTAATGAATATATCCTATGTTCGTATTTAGGCGATGGATTATATAATCATGGAAATCTACAATTATTTTTGTCATTGAAATTTACCAACGCACCTGACACTATTACGATGAAAATGATCATTGTTCTATCATTTTTAGGTTTCCGTACCTCCAAAAGTAAAAATAGAACCTTATCATCATCATCATCATCATCACTTCAGCCAATAGACGCCCACTGTTGGACATAGGCCTCCCCCCAAGGATCTCCACGCAGATCGGTCCTGCGCTGCAAGCGTCCAGCGCCTTCCCGCGATCTTCATCAAATCGTCGGTCCACCTTGTGGGAGGCCTACCAACGTTGCGGTGTCCAGCATATGCCTGCCACTCCAGGACCTTTCCGCCCCAACGGCCGTCAGTCCTGCGAGCAATGTGCCCCGCCCATTGCCACTTAAGGTTCGCAATTCTTCGGGCTATGTCGGTGACCCTGGTTCTTCTGCGGATTTCATCATTTCTGATTCGATCACGCAGAGAAACTCCGAGCATAGCCCTCTCCATTGCCCTCTGGGTGACTTTGAGCCGCCTTATGAGGCCCATTGTGAGTGGCCAGGTTTCTGTTCCGTATGTCATCACTGGCAACACGCACGAATCGGAGACTTTCGTCTTGAGGCACTGCGGTAGATGGGCCGAGAATACTTACTTACTTAGTACTGGGCCGAGAACCTTATAGAACTCGAGATATCAAGCTGAAATTAATATAACATCCTTTCTCTCAAAGCAGTGAAAAAATCAATTTTCTAAATCAACGCAATAATAAGATATGGCCGTTTATGTTCCATTTATATTTTGATATTTGCAAGGGAATCAAAACCTATAGGGTACTTTTCGTTGACCTAGAATCATAAAAATTTGCAAAAAGCAATGTCATGTAGCACAAGTAACGGGAAATCTCTGAAAACTATAATTTTGTAGATATTTTACAAAAACATAATTGAGAATAACAGGAAAATCTTAATTTTAGCAATGAACGAACAATTAACATGTCGACAAATTTGTACGGAACCCTCATTGCGCGAGTCCGACTCGCACTTGACCGGATTTTTATTTGACAAAAATTGAACTCCTACCGTGAGTAACTAAGTAAATTGAATGTTAAGGGTTGTTAACTCCAGAGAATAAGATTCACCATTTTACAGGTATCGCTTCCGACGAAAAGGTGCCTAATGTAATGACTATCGTCTGAATTTATGCTGATGATGAAGCCAGGAGGTTGGGACGACCGTCAAACTCTGTTGGGATGGTTATTGCTAATTAATATTACTTTATACAATAAAGTTCCACAAACTATAACCGATTTTCCTTCTCGGCGATTTAAATCATTTCTCAAAAATTCTATTATGAAAATAAGTTATTATACTGTTAAAGATTATTCAAATGATAACAATGCTTCGGTCTTATGTTAAAGATTCAATAGCAACGTTGCCATTATATTATTACAATTAATTTTTTTTTTTTTATACTACAACGGTAGCAAAAAGGCTTACGGCCTGCCTGATGGTAAGCAGTCACCGTCGCCTATGGACGCTTGCAACACTAGGGGCATCACAAACGCTTTGCCGACCTTTTTAAAAACCTATTTACTCCCTTTTTGAAGAACCCCATACTGTAATCCCCCGGGAAAGCCTCAGCAGGGAGCTCGTTCCACAATCGGAGCGTGCGCGGAAGGAAATTACGTTGAAACGCACTGTGCGTGACCATTTAGGCTCCAGCATGTGAGGATGAAACACCCTGCCGATGGCGAGCGGTGCGATGGTAGAATGTGGCCGGGCATCATGTCGAACAATTCTTTGGAACACAACCCGTTGTATAGCGATAGAAAACACACAAAAAGGCACAGTCTCTTCTCAGACTTAAGGGCTCAATACCGCATGTGAGTATTACAATTTAATATTACAAATCCTTAACCTATAGAATATAACAATTTTTTAAGGCAGTCACAACATACACCACAAAATGCACAATCAAACATATTACACTATTTAAAAAAATCACAATAAGATAATAACATAAAACAACTCAGATGATTATCATGTATGATCGGCAAGACGAATGCGAACCGAAACCGAAACCGAAAAAAATAAAATTCATGGCGCATAGTCCTCAACAACTTTGTTATTCCTTTTCTAAATTGTTGGGGAGAAAGAGAATTATTTTGACTATAGGAAATAACACAATGAAACTTGTAACACTGTTTTTCTCACTGATTTTAAGTACTATTAAAGACATTTTTTTATTCATATTGATTAAAATCACTTTTACAATTGTATCTCGCATTGGTTATGTTTACGTCGAATTGTTACTTTGACATTGACAATTTTAATAGATGACATGGACAGTTCCATAGAGTGGACCGCTAATCATGATCATAACACCATTATCTATGGCGCAAATTAAGCAACCAAGTCTAGCCAAGCGTCGTCTACAAAGATAGTATTTTAATCAGTAATCCCACACACTCCCCCTAAAAAAAATATTAAAATATTATAATGTCACAATTAGTAGTTTAAAAGAATAGTCTTGTCAATGAAAAGTTAAATCGCAATTGATCATCATAAGTGTAGTCGTTTAACCTTATTTTTATTATTCCTCAGGCAAATGTTTGTCTGTGGCAATTGAGTCTGTAAACTAGACCTAGCTGTGAGGACTAATAAAGAAATATTAATCCTTCTACAGATTAACATATTCAGGCTAGATTGCTCGGGCTAGCATAGATTGTGTCCTTTGCCTAACTAAAAAATTAAAAACTTAATAAAAAAAAATGATACACACTAATCTGTGGCAGTGATTAGCGGATATTTGGTTTTGGATCAATAGCTGTGATCAATAAGTAACAACTCAGCTATTCACTGTTCTAATTTAAATAATTGAAAATATTTTATTCGGCTGTTGAGGCCGAGCTCTGCTACAAAAGAGAAGGAGTCTATATATAGACTGACGAAATAGATCTGCTTTCACCGAATATAAATTAGAGCAAAAAAGACAATCATCCCGAAAGAAAGGTACCTAATTTTCATGATTCTTTCTTTTATTATATATTTAGAGTTTTTAACTGAGATTCATATATACATTTCATATACCTAAAACATCGTTCTAGAACATTTCCTGAATATCCGTTGAGTGTGGGTAGAGAAAATAACTGTGGTGAATTGATATAACAAATTTGGTCTTTTACAATAAAATATTGATTAATCATCATAGTATGCCTGGTGGGAAACCAATATTTGTGCAATTAAATCCATTAACTACCTCTCATAACCGTTACATACATGGGGATTTAAATAAAACAAATTAATATTTTAACCAGATCAAATCTTGTAATATTCTAGAATCAATAGTATCTTCATGTTTGTTTTCATTTTCTACATCACACTCTTGGCTTTTGAAAGTTAATAAATAGTAAAGTAAATGCCAAGAGAGTTGTTATTTGAAATGATTCATGTCATCTTCAGGGAACTATATTTGGGCTGAACATTAACCTCGTCACCCAGGGACTTCCAAGTGACCCAGCTGCATTAAATAGACCGCTGATGTACCTTAAATCCTAATTGAAGACGGCGACTTGGTAAGCCAAGGACAGAGAGTAAACTAACCCAAACACGGCCATCTAACCACGGTTACCAGTTGCCTGGACCAGTTCCTGAAGGACTCCTGAAGGACTACCGGATACTGATTTCTTTTTATCCTCGAATACCGTCTTTTAATCTTTTACATTATAAATTTCAACTTAAAACCAATATCGATCAAACGGACCTATAAACCCTGCCTGTACCTATATTAATTTAAGTTCTTTTATATTTTTAAGTCATATTCTATGTATATGAATTGATAGAATTGACAGTAATATTGTTGCCTAGTAAACATTAGTGAATTGAATTCTGTTTGAATTCCCTGTGGAATAAAGATCTTGTACTCAAACTCTTAGTGATTTATTTGTAAAAATCCAATTATTTCATTAAAAATAAATAAAAAATACATTACAAACTATAGTCTTTATAGATGTAATGTCAACTTGTTCATATTTATCTGAGGTCAGCTTCTAATAGGCTTGTTGCCTAAATTTCAGTAGTTAGATACTAATATACTTGATGCCTATTCTATACTAAATAATAATTATTTTTGAAAAAAAAATGCTTATTTATAAGAATAATTTTGCATTTAATTACATATTTGACATTAGTCATCAAAAACGCTCATGACTGTCATGGCGTCTTGAATGACGTCACGCCGTGCAAAACACAGCTGTTTTAGTATCGGAATATTCGGTATTGTGAAGTTATTTTAATAAAAAATGGATTCATCGTATTACAAGTACGGCATAGTGCCCCAGTGTACAAGCAAGTATAAAAACACCAAAAAAATTATTTATATACGTGCCAAACAATCAGCAGATACGTAAAAAGTGGCTGACACTCGCGAGAAGGAATGATGCCCATTCTTTTTCGCACTTCCACAAGACACTTGGGAATGACATTTTGACTTTGACGTTTCGCACGGCGTGACGTAACACTTTTTAATTGGTGTTTGCTGTCACGTGACTTATGGCTTATTTTGTGCAATTTTATTTTATAAAAATATTAATAATCAAAAGATATTATTTTATAAAACTTTGTTTTTTTCATAATTAAATGATCATCTTAATAGTTATGCAACCTAACGCATCAGATTTGTTCATAGTGGATACAAGCCTATTGAGGAGTAAATACACAGCGAGAAAAAAATACTCTTTGTACGGTGTACACTTGAGTATGTATGTGATGGGGTTGAGTTTGGTCGGTGTGCAGAGAAAGATCACCATACGTTAAACTGACGTATATTGTCGAATAATAATAATAAAAGTTATAAAAGTAAAGCCTAAAGTTAATTGGCTAATGCTTCCTCTGTGGCTGTTAATCGCACACTAAAACTTACTTATTACACAAAAAGAATATTAATAAAGTTAAGCATTACAACTCAAGGTTCCAAACGCAGCTAAAATTATATGACAGTAAAATATTGCTCAGCATGTAAGCAAGATGATATATACAGTATGAGACTGTACATGCTGGCAACCCAAAAGAAAATAAAAAGTTACTTAGGAAGAATCAGCCATTACAAAATTTATAAATCATTAAAATAAAATGCGCAAAATAATAAAAAGTTACTTAGGAAGCATCAGCCATTACAAAATTTATAAATCATTAAAATTAAATGCGCAGTTGTCCGCTTCCGCTCCAAGGGTGACTCTCCGCGATGGTTTGGGCTGTCGTTCCTTTCCCAGGTCCTTGAGTGATGTTGTTGCGGTTTCATCCTTGGTGGATAATACTCGTAGCTCTATGTTTTCACGAGGATAGATTGCTGCTTCTTTAGTTGCACGCAGACGTCGTCGACGTGAACAGTATTTCTTCGTGACTATTACGATACTTGTATATTGCTGGTTATTTCCAGCACGAGAGCTGCATTGAAATAAATCGGTGGGGCATTTAATGCCTCTTAACTGCCATAAATGCCTCATCAGTGCAATCAGTCTCCCTCAGGACAGCTTGTGGCGAGTTGTCGGTGAGTTGCGTCAGCGAGGGTTACCGATGTCTTGCCTTAGCCGGCCAGACAGAGTGGAGACACAAGAGCAGATGCTCGAAGGGTGAAATGTAATAATATCTTAACGCCGACGGCGTCTCGATTGCTGTCGCAGACATACCTCTCTACACCCTTATCCGATCACACCAATGTTGGTCTGCTTTTTTGGGGGGCCAATTTAGTGAGCGGCGAGTCACCACCTGCCTTAATTTGTGTTGTTACTTGTATCATAATAAAATATAAATACATATATAAATATTTGTTACACTTACACCAATTAGCCTAGCCCAAAGTAAGCTCTGTAAGGCTTGTGCTATGGGATCTAGGGTAACGGATAGACATACATATATTATACATATATAAATAATTTTTATTGAAATATATATCAACAACCATGACTAAGGTACAAATGCTCGCATTCATCACACAAACATCTGCCCCCACCGGGACTCGAACCCGGGACCTCAGAGATGGCGACACCTTGAAACCGGTGTATTATCCACTCGACTATGGAGGTCGTCACATAATAAATGATTTCTAGTTCTTAAATGATTGTATGCGCGTGTCCTGCGGATGTTTTTTTTAGTTGTGATAATTTACACGGGTATACGACACGGCTTAACGGTATTCATACTCTCATTAAAATGTCGTGTGAGGCGGGTCGTTACATTCCCTAAAACATGGTTGAGCGAAGCGATGGCTGGTTCATGCGTCATGCTCGTGAACGGGTGCTGCCAGCGGAGATGAGTCTGCTCTTTGCTATACTGGGTACTACTCGTATTTATTATAATTACACTTTAATATATTCTTTTAAAACTGTATGACACGGCATTCCTAATATAGGCATGTTTTCACATTATATTTTTATTAATTATATTATTTAATGGAAAGTGACTTCATGAATTATCAATATTGAAGTTATTTTCCAAATTGACGACTCTGTATCTATTTAATACAGGAAAAAAAACAGCCCTTGCTGAGTTTCTTGCCGGTTCTTCTCAGTACAAGGTCTCCCGCCGTAGATTTGCCAACCGATGGCGTAGCTTTTCGACATTCACAAGTGCTTGTAACAGCCCAGACTGAATAAATGATTTGAATTTGAATTTGCCATATTTAAATCAATTAGGAGGCTTTGAGAAGGCAGGTGACCGGAGTCTCTTCCATAGCCCGGTGTTCATTACCACCAAAATCTAAATGCAATATTCCACAAACGTTTTGACCACTAATGACAATATTTTCTGTGCATCTAACTGGGTATAGACTTTAGCTGCATTCTTCATGGTGCAAATAGAGATTAGACCCAGTTGGTACACTCCACGTACACTTTCTTCAATCATCATCCTCTTGCCCATTTCCCATTATCTGGGGTCGGCGCAGTAGATCTTTTCCTTCCATTCCTCTCTATCAGCCGTCATTTCCATGCTTACTCCTTTCATTCTTATATCATTCTTCACACAATCGATCCATCTTTTATTCGGCCTTCCTCTGCCCGTGTATCCCTCCACTTTCATATTCAACATTCGCTTTGTGACATGACTTTCATCCCTCCGCATCACACATGTCCAACCACATGCTAATCTACTTCCTCTCACTTTTTCTACCACTGGCGCTACTTTCAGGCTTCCTCTTATGTACTCATTCCTTATCTTATCCATCCTTGTCACACCACACATCCATCGCACACTTTCTTCAAATTTGGCCAAAATGGCCTCTACGCGTTGGATCTGAGTCCCCGCGCACGCCTTATAAAGGACCGTGTCTTTTAAAGGCGCGTGACATAAGCGACAATAATAATAATACATATTCCTTACACTCCACCAATTAGCCTAGCCCAAAGTAAGCTCTGTAAGGCTTGTGTCATGGGATCTAGGATAACGTTAGATATACATTATACATATATAAATAAATTTGGTAGAAATATAAGAACCATGACTAAGGTACAAATGCTCGCATTCATCACGCAAACATCTGCCCCACCGGGATTCGAACCTCAGAGGTATACAAATCACTCGAATACGAAGGTCGTCAATAGGGTACTTCCCTCTATATTAGAAAAGATCTAAAAGCATATAACTATGATAGCTTATGCATTAAATAGTCGGAACCATCATGTTTAAGTACATAAAATAACAAAAATAATATAAAAATTAGTTTCAAAGTATTCACTTTTTTAATCTATACGTAAAACAAGAGCGAAACATAGGCCGCCATGTCGTGACGTCATAAGCTACTGTAAACTTATGCGTGTCAATGTCATTATGAATCATAGTACGTACAAAACAATAAAAAAAGACGTTTGTAGGTTGCTTTTTTAATGTAGGAGAACGTTATAAATACGTTATAAGTCAAATTGAAATCGCACGTGAATCACACTATGGAAAGCAGTTTTGTAAAAGGAGGTAGAAAATTCTTTTGCAAATCCCGATTTTTGTTCTGCCGAGTTACGGAGTATTAAAACATCGATGACAGTATTACACTTTTATTATTATTCCTTTATTAGTTGTTTATATATAAAAGATAATAACTCATTTTTAAATTATGAATATAATAATACATAGCATCAAACATAGAGTTTTGTTTATTATTTACATGCCGTATTGACGTCATCGCTACAGAGTAACAACTCGTGCGGCGCCTTCGTCTAATTACGCGCGAAATTTGAAAATATTAAATTTTAATGTAATTTTTATAGTACTTAATGAGTGAATAAAATTTTTATATTTTTAGTATATGGTTTACTGACACGCAAGGATCAAATTAAGATTCTTTTCAAAAAAGAGATTAATTCCCTATTGGTCGTCAAATACTGATTGAGTCAAAATAAGTAATTATATTTAACTGGCTAAACTAATTCCTTTTCTCTAAGCCAACTAAATATTACTTTTGGCATTACTTCGGTGTAGTCTATATACAGTTCCTATGCATTGTAGTTCCTGTGAGATTCGCAGCATATCTAAAATCCCCATAAAAACAGTGTGTTTTTGGAACATGAGTCATTAGATGAAGAGTCACAGTACCCAATTCACTGCCTGTTTTGCCACACTGCTATTTTTCGGTAGAACCGAAGTACTCCAGCAGAGAACCCTGATATAGAATCTCCCTCCGTTAAAACCTCATCAAAAACCTTACACATTTGGATTAATTGCAATCAGGTAGATCACAGGAAACACGAAATAAAATCGCAGTAAGTTTCGATACAAACCCTCGACACAGGTAAAGGGCTGGAAATTGGGGAATAATGCTAACAAATGCGGACAGCGGAGCACGACGCCTTGTTCCAGATTGGACCTTTATTATGGATTCCATAAACACGGGCGCGGGACCCGCGATATTTCTTTTTTGGGAATAAGGCCGTTTCCTCATTGGTTGGTACAACAGCTATGCGATTTACGACATGTCCGATATTGCGACTTTGTCTTGCAGCCATTTAAAATAAGTATCATATTTTTATAAAAAAAAAAACAGTAATCGCCATCTTTGTTAATATCTTCATCCCAACTGTCTTAGATGCTAAATAATAATGCGCAAGAAGTTGAAAGGACATTATTACTGCTTAGGTGACACTCACACCACCAGAAAGTTTTGAATTTTTTGTTTCCTCTTAAATTTGCTCCCGAAACGTACGTGTGTGATTATGGTGCATCATTTCCAAACATGAACATTTGAGTATTTCTTTAACTCTATTAAATTAGTTACCGTTTGTCGTTTTGTTATCACATTGAACTATAGATTGCACCTCGTGTTTGTGAATATCTGGGAGCACTGCACTACATAAATCAATGTACTGCAATGATAACGATTCTAGTGAAAGAGCCGCAGACATCAGGTGTGAGCTGTCAAACGCACACGCAAAAAACATGATCACATCAAATATGGGAGCTTTTTGCAGTGAATTTACGGTCTAAATCTGTTTGCACATTAGCAAGTTAAAAGTGATTCAACTCACAAATATTTGCTTTGGGAAAATTTTACCATATCTCAAAATATATAGGTTCTTAATTTCAATGATTAACAAATTCTCATCCGTCAGTCTTCTTCTGGCTTCAGCTTTCCTTAATGATCAGTAAACATCTGGAACCTACATTCTTTTATCAACTTATCTCTATCTTCTTCCATACTCTTCGTTTTGTTCTAGATTTTTTACTTCAGGCTATCTTTGCTCGAGTCTATAAGGCGCGCGTCAATAAAAATATAATGGAAATCTATTATCTGTAAGGCTTGTGTTACGGAACTAGGGTAACGGATAGACATACATATATAGATATACTTGAAAGAAATATATATTACCAACGATGACTAAGGTACAAAAGCTTTCGAGATTCAAACCCGGGACCTAAGAGATGGCGACACCTTGATACTGCTGTACTAAGTTTTATACCTACATATATCTTTGTATGCTTTGATTTGTATGTTAAAAAATTAAGTAAATGTTTTACCAGACATATGTATATTCCATATGTTTTGTTGATATATAAATAGATGTAATTGTCTTATATTAAGACTTTGGAAAGAGGAGATAAGAAATAGGAGCTTCAGAGTTTCTTGCCTGTCTATTATAAAATCTAAAAATTAAAATACCTTACGTTCTCACATTATAGAGAATAATAATATTATGCTATTTTTAATTTACAACTAAACCCTAAATAATACTCATAATTGCAGCATATACTGTAAAAAAATAAGACAACTTATAGATGTGGAAACGGCAAGATTAATTTACTTATTCTAAATTAATTTTATTCAAATATGACTTTTTTATAGAAAGATCTATAGAATTGTATTTTTTTTCCTACCACCCATTCAGGACGTATTTTTTAGCTGATAAGAAGAATGGGCGCAAGAAACTTGTCAGCTTTATCAAAAGCAATAACAAAATATTTACAAAAAATTATGTCGTTATCATACAACGTACATATGTGTTTTCAATTTATACGGGAAAACAAATATTTACACTCTAGAATGTAATATCTTCAAATCAACACCAAGCATTGGCATCATTTAAATAATCATTGACTTTGTAATAGCCTTTATCCTCCTCATTAGCGTCTTTTTAACGTATACCTTGAACTTGTGAAGAGGCTATTCAGCTACACTATGTCCATAAACGAACCTTTAGTTTTTGTAGCCTGTACGTTGGGACGGCAAGTTTATTTTTATTTCTTTTGTTTAAATTATGCATTCGAAAATTAATATGAAATGTGCTACAATTTTTATACACATCAACCAAATTGTCGTAAATATACTGGCCCGCTAAAGTCATTATATTAATCGTACATTACATTCATAAGCGAAAAGTCGCATCACTGTCGGTTAGCCGACGAGGACGCCGCTTTACTCGAACAGATATTGCACTGTCCATGACGGCTGCTCATATAAAATGAACTAGAGATTGGACAGCATGGAACAGGGTAAAATACAATATAATACATATTAATATATGCACGAAGAATTGTGAGCCGTAAGTGGTAGAGAGCAAGGCACATTGTTCACAGGACAGCCGTGGATCTTTATAGGTATCCTCAAGCTGGACGGATGACTTCGCAAAGATCGCAGGAAGTGTTGGAAGAAGTGATGGTATGTTAGCAGTACCGGAGCGTACGGTGAGGAGATCTTCCAGTAGTTTAGGATTCTGCACCTCTAAAGGTAAAAACGGAACCGTCTACGATCACTTTGTTGTCCGTCCTGTCAAGACCCTTTTTCTCGGAAACGCGTCGAGATATCAAGCTGAAATGAATAACACATACTCAGGTCTCCTATTTCTCAAAGCAGTGAAAAAATCGAATTTCTAAATCAACGCAATAAAAAGATATGGCCGTTTATGTGCCATTTATATTGCATATTTTAACATTTGCAAGGGAATCAAAACCTATAGGATACATTCCGTTGACCTAGAATCATGAAATTTGGCAAGTAGCAATGCACAAGTAAAGGAAAATCTCTGAATACCGCAAATTTGTAGTTATCTCACAAAAAGAAATTTTTTACAACATAATTGAGAAAAACAGGAAAAATCTTTGAGACTTAATTCTTGTAGTAATGAACGAACAATTTTGCACGGAACCCTCTAATGCCTGCGATTCGTCTGCACATGATTAGTTTATATTAGCGTGGCCTATATCTACTAATATTATATACGCGAAAGTTTGTATCGAAGGATGCTCGTTACTTTTTACGGCCTCAACAGAGATCTTGGAGCAGCGGAGAGACTTTGACTCTCTGTGTGTTCTTTATAGGCTCTTTTACGGAGAGTGCTCTGAGGAACTATTTGCAATGGTGCCTTCATCACCTCTATTTCAACCCCTTCATCCCTTTTTTTCGAAATAAAACGTAGCCTATGTTCTGTCTCAGGGTCTAAAGATTGTCTGTACCAAATTTCATCAAAATTGGTTGCGAGGTTTAAGCGGGAAAGCGTAACAGACAGAGTTACTTTCGCATTTATAATATTAGTTGGGATAGAATAAAAAAAAATGTCATGTACCCAATTGATCCGAATCGCCGGGTCTTAACGTCTTTGGGAGATAATCCTGGACATAGAGATAATCTTCAGACGGGGGGACCAATGGATACGCGCTTCAGGAGCCGCCTTAGCGGCTGCTACGAATAAGCTACGGGCGTCAACGTTCATAGCCGTTCAGTAGTTTCCATTACTATCAAAGTTTATCAGAATGGCAGACGGAAGTTGGACGCGATATTATACGACCGACGTGACAAGCACGTGACAAGACCGTTCAACTTCTGTACGTGACGTTGAACGAGTTGGCGCATTCATTACAGAGTTCCTATTTGCACGGGACCTTCTCTGAACCCGTTAAAACTTTCAAACGCTTCACTGGTTTGTTTTATATATCTCACTATCCTCGCCAGCTATCCTTTACTGCGCCGACCCCAGATAATGAGAAATGGGCAAGAGGATGATGATGATATCCCCGACAGCTATATATTGACGACCTGACGACCAATCAAGTTCGAGTCCCAACTGGGGCACATGTTTTGTCTGATGAATACGAGCATTTGTGATTTAGTCATGGTTGTAAATAAATATATCTATAAAAGATTTATATATGTATGTCTATCCTTTACCCTAGATTTCATAGCACAAGCTTTACAGAGCTTATTTTAGGCTAGACTAATTGGTATAAGTGTGAGAAATATTTATCCGAACGAGGGGTCCGAGATTATCCATAC
>JAYEAL010000153.1:0-30991 GCA_036419045.1 Scirpophaga incertulas
ATAATTTTCGTTTTTCCATGTTGGTTTTAAGACGCAATCGTTGAGAAACGCGCAGCAAAGTTATCTGTTCTTAGTAGACAACGGATAATTTTAAATACATTTTTTTTAATATCCATTCGGTAGCGTGGATATTCGTTGCGAAATTAAATCCATTTAATTTAAATGTAGCGCCACGTAAGCATCTCGGCCGGATGCCGCCGACCGATACGATATTTCAATTCCGCAGGATGTTTGTCTGTCGCCATTGTGAGCCGGATCCGTCGGATCCGCTGATTAAATTTGTTGTTCGATGCGGGCCATGGAAGGCTTTCCATTCACGTGAATGAGTTCTTTGTGCTGGTACGTGAGCATGTGAATCTAGAGAAATGTGGGTGCGATTGGAAGGATCGAGAATAAACTATTATTTTGTATAGATACGAACATTACAGCGAAGTCTCATCGAATTCTTAGTTATATTTTTTCCTGCGGTTATATTTATATTTCTGGTAAACTTTTGTAAATACAAAATGTATGTGTGACTTAACAGCGTTGATCACTTAATTATATAGGTACATATATCACGATTTTTTAATAATCTTTAAATTTATGGATTTTATTTTCGGTTCGTTGTTTCATGGAAATATATCGCACTAATAATACAATAGTGTATCAACTCAAAATCGAACATTTTTCAGAATCAACAAAAAACTTATTACTCAATTCATGTAATAGTTGCAAATTGAATAACTGTCACATAAGTTTTTTAATTTATCCTTATTCTGTTTTTGCACTAATCGAACGACGGTCTTGATCACGCGTGAGGAATCAAATTTTGCGTGTGTTTATAGTATTATATCAAGTACGAGTTGATACACCATTGTATTATTAGTGCGATATATTAACAGAAATGACTAAGGTATATATATATATATATATATATATATATATATATATTATATATATATATATATATATATGTATATATATATATATATAATATATATATATATATATATATATATATATATGTATGTATTATCCCGCAAAATAAACTATGAAATAAATAACAATGAGAAAAAAATAAATTTAGGCGACATAAAAATTCAATTACCTCGACCCGACATTCCACTGATATAAAATAGCAACTTGGATTTCCTGGACAGCCTGGCCACAATGCTGTGAGCGTCTCCCTCACCCCAGACAGGAACGCAACCCCTACGAACAAAGGGTAGGTTGTAGAAATAAATATGCATTGTGCAATTTTATTATGTGTACTATGTTTGTTAAGTGTTTGTCCGCAATGTTACAATACAGAGCTTTGTCTGTTAGCTGTCTTGTCCGCCATTTTACGTGTTTGGATGCTATAAATGCTAAATATAACTTGACATCAAGAATCAATTACTTCTAGTATTATAAACGCAAAAGGTCGTTTGTTAATCTTTCACGTAAAAACTACTGAATGGATTTTAATGAACTTGCACAGTAATGTAGCTTATACATCAGAATAACACACAGGCTACAATTTATAAAGATATTGTGTGGATTGTCTCTACAATCATTATAAATGCGATTGTTTATAAGTACGGATAGATGTTTGTTAATATTTTACTTAAAAACTACTAAATGGATTTTAATGAACTTGCACAGTAATGTAGCTTATACATCAGAATAACACATAGGCTACAATTTATAGAGATATTGTGTGGATTGTCTCTACAATTATTATAAATGCGATTGCTTATAAGTACGGATAGATGTTTGTTAATCTTTCACTTAAAAAATACTGATTGGATTTTAATGAACTTGCACAGTAATGTAGCTTATACATCAGAATAACACAGAGGCTACAATTTATAAAGATATTGTGTGGATTGTCTCCACAATTATTATAAATGCGATTGCTTATAAGTACGGATAGATGTTTGTTAATCTTTCACTTAAAAAATACTGAATGGATTTTAATGAACTTGCACAGTAATGTAGCTTATACATCAGAATAACACACAGGCTACAATTTATAAAGATATTGTGTGGATTGTCTCTACAATCATTATAAATGCGATTGTTTATAAGTACGGATAGATGTTTGTTAATATTTTACTTAAAAACTACTAAATGGATTTTAATGAACTTGCACAGTAATGTAGCTTATACATCAGAATAACACACAGGCTACAATTTATAAAGATATTGTGTGGATTGTCTCTACAATTATTATAAACGCGAATGTTTGTAAGTATGGATGGATGTTGGCTACCCTTTCTCATAAAAACTACCCCAGCGTGTACGCACGTGTATCTACCGTCGCCGCCGGCGCAACACTAAACTCTATACTATACTTCACCTTTTGCATCTTTACCTCCAGCTACTGAAACAACAGGACTTGTATGGCGACAGTAACATTAAAATATCTGCGTTTAGAAACTTTTCGGGTGTGACATACCCAACCTCACTCACGCCGGGTTAAATAGATAAGTGCCTCTGACATTTATGGCAAAGTTGAAGTTGAGTTATTTAGTGAAACAATTCAATGGAAAAGAAACGAAACATATTGAGATTATTTCAGAGAAAATCCAATGATATTCGCCCCTGAAATAACGTCCCAGAAGATGGCGGCCGCCTAGTTTCTTCATCGAAGAATGGTTTTAGCACTAAATCCTTCGGCGCTGGGCTTTGCAGCACATCAAAAGAGTGAATATTTAATAATTTATTATGTTTTCACTCGTGACGTAATTACGTCATATATATTAAACTAGCCACCCGCCCCGGCTTACTACACTACAGAAAAACTGTAAACTAAATTATAGTTTGAAGAATCAATCCAATCATAACGCATCCATAAGAGATAGACATATGCCATCGCGGAGTTTTCTGTAGACCTTTTCAATGTGTACAATACTTAGCACATTATTTTGATAAATCTCGTAGGGTTCAGCCTGCGTTTGCAATGTAAGCGGAGGAAATGTAATTATTTACGACATCACATTAGAAACCTCAAAATAACAGTATTTCTAAACTATTTAATGGATGTTATTATACATAGAATAAACCCTCTTCTTCAATCACTGTATCTATTTAAAAAACCGCATCTAAATCCGCTGCGTAGTTTTAAAGATTTAAGCATACATAGGGATATAGGGACTGAGAAAGCGACATTGTATTATACTGTTACGTCGGTGGCTTAGTAAAACTTCAAAAGTGATTTTCTGTGACTTAGAAACGTTTTCAGCAGGCTGAAACGTCATTTCAGGCCGTTTCAGAAGTAGCTCTTCCACATACTAAAAAATCTAAATTACACCCAAGTTACAGTAGTTTTCAGGCGCCTGAAACATGTTTTCAGTACGTTTCAGGCTACCCTCTATCCAACGCCGCAATAACCTGAAAACCCGTTTTCAGGCGTTTTCAGGACCCCTTATGAGCCATTAAGCCTTCAGTAAAAGGACATAAATTTCAATAGGAGTGAAAGAGATAGCAATAGTAGAAAGAGACAGATATAGTTGGAACATTCGAGAAGTATTAGAATGAGAAAACATCATTAGAAAGAGATAGATAAACTCAGAATATTCGAGAAAGATAGTACGGGAATACTCGAGTATTGTGTGACAAGGATAGCACAAGGAAGAGACAGTTATACTCGAAACGTCTCGAACGCGCGACATCATTCCTACGCGCTTATGTATTGGACTACACATTCGAGTGTGTCCGCGAATGTTCTGGCAAGAGTGGCAAGTGCCTTAGGGGACTATATAAGGCTGCGTCCGGCCGCCGGGGAGAGTATTGTTTTGCGATACAGTGCGAAAACATCTAAGTGATATTGGAGAACTAAGAAGCGACTTTCAGTGCTTTCAGTGAAGTGATTAGTGACTGTTAGTGTACTAATTAATAAAAGTTCAGTGTTTTGGTAGACCGCCGTTTAATTTACTGACCCCAGCTCGTAACAATACTATATAGTGATACAAAACGTTATATTAATATATGTATACAACGTACAGACTGCAAAAAACCAGAGGATAGTTTATGGGCAAATGTATAAATATTTATAACAAGATTTCACATAGTGTAGCTGAATTGCCTTTTCATAAGTTCAAGGTACATGTTGAAAAGACGCTAATGAGTAAGGGCTATTACAAAGTCCATGATTTTATTTAGAGGATACCAATGCTTGGTGTTGATTTGAAGACATTACATTCTAAAGTGTAAATATTTGTCTTCCCGTATATATTGTAAACACATATGTACGTTGTATGGTAACTACATAATTTATTGTAAATGTTGTTATTACTTTTGATAAAGCTGATAAGTTTCTTGCGCCCATTCTTCTTATCAGCTAAAAACTGAATCCTACGTCCTAAATGTGTGGTAGGAAAAATAATTTGGACGATTTAAGAGAGCTTTCTATAAAGTTAATTTTGATTTTATATTAACGTTTATATTTGCATATTAACATTTTTGCGGGAGAGTTCAAAAAGTTTTATGATAAAAAGTACTCCTGGAATAATTATTCATCAAAGCTCTCGAGTCCTAAGCTCGTCGATTATTTGTGTTATACCCTAAAACTTCAGCTAAAGTGCTTTTTCATACACAAATTATAGCTCTACCTCGGTCACCGGAGAGAACAGCGTAAAACACAGATTCAAAACTTTACACATAAGCCGACTTAGCCTTGAAGGTTGTATGGCTAATTTAGAGAATAAATAAATAACTTTACACATAATTCATATATTTTCAGTTATTTTATGGCAATTAAATTGATTATTCCATTTGGGTTACTATCAAATGATTTGTAGAAAAATTGTGTAGAATTTCTATTAAGTTTCGTTTATTATTATAGAGAACGAATTATTTTTTATATTTGTAATTTTTTTCTATTATTAAATGATTTCACAAAGGAGCTTCTCAATTCGTAGACCTTCGTAGTCGAGTGGTTTTTTTCTGAGGTTGGCGAAATCCTATGGGCACCGCCATCAAACACAAAAGAAGAAGAAGGTTTTTTTCTGCTGGTTATGTTCAGCTTTACCGTGAAGGCGCACGAACGGAAGGTTAGCCGCCTTGCCTGCTAACGACACCGGCGACCGTTCTGTAGTCGTCAGGGTCAAAACTAGGGAGTCGACGCAACTTGAGCGAACGAGAGCTCAAGATTGCCGTGTAGTAGAGGGTGACAATCTACCCGGTACGTGAAGGTACCGGGTATTTGTTTGACCAGGGGTAGTCGAGTTGTTAGTACACCGGTTTCAAGGCGTTGCGTCTGAAGATGCGAGTTCGTGGGGGCAAATATTGAATCTAGATCCCACAATACAAGCTTTACAGAGCCTTCTTTGAACTAGGCTAATTGCTTTACGGGAGGGATCGACACATTGTCACCATTGCGCATCCGACCTCGACTCGGCCCAGCACACGCTGGCGGAGTGCCCCGAGAGATCGGGCGAGATCTGTCTCCGCCGGCATTGATTGCGGCAATGCTGGCGGACGAGGGAGGTTGGAGGGCTGTGGCCTCCTTCTGTGAAGCAGTGATGCTCCAGAAGGAGGCCGCCGAGCGGGGTCGGGAGATCACCGATCCCGCTCGAAGAAGGCGGCGCCGGGCTCGGTAGCATAGCTGCGGCGCCGCCGCGGGTCGCCGGCGGGCGCGAGGAAGTCGCGACTGCTACGGCGACCCGGGATGGACCACGCCCCTTTCGTGGCCGGGGGGCGTCGTCGGTGGAGGAGACCGGGGGAGGTAGTGTAGCCTCTCCCGAGGAGGGCTCGCCTCTAGGCAGGGGAGCGGAGGCTGGGGGTTCCCGGAAGTGGCTTGATGTTCCCGGGGGCTCCCTACATGCCTGAGGAAGGCCATCCCTGAGGTTTTTAGTGGGTAGGCCTCCCCCTTCTGGGGAGGAGAGCCCCACATAGCCACCAGCTTGCCACAACCGGGGTATGCAATTTAATGCATTTTCCTCAGGGGAACAAAAAAAACAGGCTAATTGCTTTGTTACTTCTTATGTACTGTACTTTTTTCTTGTTGTTTTTAATGAGATGATCATTATCATTATTGTTCATACGTTAAAATGAATTTAAACGTTTGTACATAATGTAAGGATGACACATCACTTGTGTAGTGATTTTTTTTCTCTCAGGAGGCTCTCCCTCCTGACTAAGACATCACACTGCGGACAATCTTGACAAAGCACGAAATCTGCTCAGGATACCACCGCAACGGTAAGTGTCACACCAACCAGAGCCTTATGCCTGAGTTCTAAGAACTATCTAGGCAAATCATGAGGGCGACCGCCCTATCGCAGGCACTAAGCGCTTGAAAAGCCGAGGGAGGCCAAAATGGCGCCAGCCTTAATCATGAAGAAACCTAATCGTGCCGATGCTGAAAGCTGCTGATTAAAGGACTATGAGAGGATTTGGCGGCAATAGTCAAATTTATATTGTTTTTCTTATAAATGATAAATCGATGAATCTTAATACCACTGTATATACGAGTATACGTTTATTCACAAGGATAGCTTAATAAAGCAATGGAAATGTCCCCGTGAATTTAAAATTCACACATGTTTACGTCAAAAGCCGGCTTCGCGCTTATAGATACGAGTATTAGTGTGTTGCAACGCGGTGACTGGACTGGCGTGACAATACGAGTAACAGGCCGACCTATACGCGACCCGCGTCTTTACATTTTGCGGGGCGGGGTGCGCGGTGTTCCCAGGTGGTCACCCATCCAAGAACTGACCGCGCCCGACCTTGCTTAACTTCGGTGATCGGACGAGAATCGGTGTTTTAACGTGGTATGGACATTGACATTGTGAGTGTACCTAAACTGTGCCAGTGAGAATATTGAAGAGAAGAGAAGAACTCAGTGGGTAATTCCTGTGGTCGACATTTTTTTTTGAGGGGGGGAAATGCGTCCTTGTGACACCATGACACCGCTGGCAAGACGCGGCCGTGTGTGGGGCTCTCCGGTCCATAGGATCGGCCTACAGACTAACCCCCCCCCCGAGTACTCTGGGCCCGGGGCACATGGCGGGGTGCGCTCTCGCGATTCGACCGCCATGTGTCCCGGGGCCGGCTGGACCAAGAGTTTGTCAAGCCACCGTCAAAGGAGGGACTGTCCGAGAACCCCTGGACAGTCCCGCAGACAGAGAGACTTCACCACGGCGTGCGCGCTTAGCCGGACGCGCACGCAGCCTTGCGGTAGGGTCACTAGACAGGCAACATCGCGCTTGCATGTGCCCGCCTTCTCCTACCAATCCATCTGCGGCGGAGGGGAGCGGCCTCGACGTCCTCCTCCCGCTCCCTCTCCGCGGCCTCCTTCTGCGAGATGACGCTCTCGCAGAAGGAGGCAACTCCTGTGGTCGATCTAGGGTTCTCCGAAGGCGTAGTGAAAACGCGGTAAGGATTAGATTTGACATTCAACAAACAAGGATAACAGGGCTCAGCACGTTTTTATATATATGACAGCGCGGTGCATCAACTGTAAAGGAGTGACAATTGGCTGTGTGATCACTATCCCTCTGACACAACTCGAGCGCTAGAGTGCACCGAGCGATGCAACGGCAGTCGGTAATCGGTTCGCATCGCGCGCGCACATTACGTGTTCGGCGGAGTGTCACTGATTTTGTGCTATTTGAATAGTAATTTAATAAATGTGATTCATATTTTCGATTAATAGTGGTTTGTTATAATTATAATAAACGACTATTAAATTTACGTAAGCATTGCGTGTCTTATCATGCTATGGAGCCTTCAGTTTCTAACTGTAGGAGCAATGTACCTTCATATACAATTTTTCTCTAACAACATACACAAAAACAAACACTCTATAATCTTAGTCTTTTGTTGTTCATTCTATAATCCTAGTCTTTTGTTGTTCTTACAGGTGTATTATGCGATAATGGGTCCGTTATCCGGCGGAATAGCTAATTGATGTCGACTTTAATGGCGGCCATTATCAGACTGAACACTAGATCAGGTTTAATGGAGCTGAGAAATTATGACGCTGACCCTTATGAGACAACGTGACTTGAATTTTTAAACGGTTTATTGGTAAGTGCCAGAAATAAATAGGCACGTGTTTATTTACAGTTTTGTCAGCTATTTAAATGTTTTTTAAATTAATTTTCTCACTCTGGGAACACAAAGGATAAGGCGCATACAGCCAATTCTTTTTATCTTAATTTTTCCTAACTTTTTTTCTTTATTATGTTTTGTAAAGGCTAAATCAGTTGTATCAAAATATGTAATAATTTAAAGTATCTAATAAAATCAAAAGTCGAGGTATAATATTTTATGAATAATATTTGAAAACATTTCTTTTTCCAGTTATGGGACGGCAAAGGTATCTATCTCACACTATCATTGTTTTTTTGGTATTTTCTTTTTTCTTAACACGTCTTCTGTATTATGTGTCTTCCTTATTGCTGACAACAAAATTTGTAGACTCAGATCAGACTTTATGATGACAATTGTGCGATGTTTTTTAAGCTAGCTTAGAATTAAATCTTGAATGAATGCATTGTCTTCATCATTTGAAGAGATGAATATAGTTCTATTACTGTGTTGCCACAAATCTGAAGGCTCTACGAAATGTTACTGTCTTGTGATCGGATTGGTTTTCAGTAATATCTGCAGAGAAGAGAATGAAGAAAATTGGTCCCAATATTGAACCTTGTGGGATTCACGGGACCAATATCTTAAAAATGTTAATAATAAAACCTGAACTGTAAGAAAAGTATATTTGTCCTCATTTTATTTATTTTGCAATATTTAATAGGATTTATTCTGGTTATTGTTGTACTGGGACTGATTGAAATTTTTTTACTCACGGGGGATGGTAGTAATTCCTCATAAGGGATGCGCTACTAATGCAGTCATCTTAATAACTGTTCCCTTAGTGCTCGGACGACCTTACACCGGATACCACGGGCACCCTCCAGAGCGGTGGGCGGTGAATGACTGAACATCAGAACGTTATATGATTGAGAACGAGTCGAGTCAAATGAGTGACTGAAAGCGTGCGGAATCGTGTTGGCAAGTTACAAGAGCATTCGCATTCTTTCTGTGACGTTAGCACGAGACCTTTGGTTCAGTCAAAGCTTTGAGTTTTTAAATCATATAGTTAGTTATTTGATACGCCTGTATTTTTCTTTGTTCTTCCCGAGACTGATGCTATTATTCCTGTGTCTAAAGACGGCAGTGTTAATAATAGGAACGCAAACCCATTACTGCCGCCATCATATATATGCAATTATGCATAATGTAGCATTTTGTAGCTCGATTTCCCTGTTCAAATATAAATGTAGCATCCTATTAAACACCCAGTACAACAGCGAAAAGAACAAAGCATTATATTTCACGATCGCCCGATAAAAGGGGTGAGGGCCGGGTAGATCACGGCGGCGAATGAAATAATGCGAGCAATTACACAGCACGAGCGAGCCAAATATTCAGCCATCTCTTTTTATTGCCTCGTACAATGCAAACGTCGTAAATAAGCACAAAAGCCGATAACTGTACGGCCGGTTCATAATTAAAATCCTTTATAGGCATTCAACAATTGCGCATTTGTTTTTGTTGTTGAGAGGAATTGAGGGTCAGGTGGCAATAAAATTGTTGTATTGCAAAAATCTTGTCACAGTCTATTACAGGGGTGGGCAAGGTTGAATTAAAAAGAGCCAAATTTTAGATTTTTTATTTGAGTTTATATACTTATGTTTAATAACATGATTTTAATTTACAAAGTTGACTGATGGTAAGCGATAACCGTTGCCCATGGACACCCGCAACACCAGAGGAGTGACAGATGCGTTGCCGGCCTTTTAAAAGGGAATAAGGGGGGTTGGGCCTCCGGTACCCTCACTCACTCGGCGAAACACAGCGCAAGCGCTATTTTACGCCGGTTTTCTTTGAGGCCGTGGTATCACTCCGGTCGAGCCGGTTCAATTCGTGCCGAAGCATGGCTCTCCCAAATTTATGTTTTTCTAATTTTTGACGAATTTTTATATGTATTGTTAGAAACAAGGGTTTGAGCCGAACTCGAACCGGAACAAAAACCGGAACGGACCGGCTTATTTTTCCGAACCGTGAACCGGAGTTCGGACCGTATTTTTTCTGCTGAACCGGAACTCTAACCGAACCGAAACAAATACGTGAACCGGTTTTTTGAACTGGTTCAACCACAGAACACAGAAAGAGGTTAGAATGGCGAACATGCATCGTTTGTACGGGAGCCGCTGTCGCCAGTTTAAGAAGCCAGCGCTGCGTCTGTAAAGTCACGCATAACCAATCAGGAGAAGTACGCATCGCGCGATAACGAACTGAACCAATCACAGCACTGCACTCACCAGATTCAAATAATTCCGTCTAAAAACGATATTATTACCTTAGTGATTGACAAAAATGAAAAATTATCGATATAAAATGTCGATAGCAAATTTAATATTACAAATATTTTCAATACTGAAAACGAAATATTACATTCATGTAGGTATTTAAAATTTAATAATTAATTTAATTGTATATACCTATACTATAATGATGAAACAAACTTAATAAGTGAAATAGATGTAGGTTGGAAGCAAAGTAAACTATATTTCTGTAAATCTTGTTTCCATAACAAACATATACGGGCACTTTTATATGTGTGCGATAGGACATTTTTCCGACATGTTCATACATTTTGCGATTTTGCAGTGGCTATCTTTTCACAATTTTATAATTTATTATGCCCTAGCTATCTGTAATATCATTCATTTAATACATTTACATATAGTATGCCCAAATTCAATAATAGTTTTTATATATTTAACGTATTTTCCCTAAAATCTTATACTCAATCTCAATCTCTTTTATTGCTTACGCTACTATCTCTGTCTAAGGGTTTTTCTAAGGAACCTATTCTATATACTTTATTTATTTCCTAACTAAAACTTATCTTTATTTATCAACTATGCTTAGTGCTATTCTTACTATTATTCCGCCGTTTAATATGTTTTATTACTATCTTAATTCTATTATTTTATACATTTTTATTTATTAACTATTCTATCCCGAACACATATTTTAAATTAATTTGATGATAATCTTGAATCAGTAATTTTTTCTCTTTTTTTTTGATATACCGTACATATACATGGGCCAAACTGGAACATGTTCTTTCAGTGTAAAATATCATCATCATCATCATCATCAGCCCCTCTTCGTCCACTGCTGGACATAGGCCTCTTCGAGTGTACGCCACTGAGAATATTAAAAAAATATATTTATCGATAAAACATAATGCGTACGTTTTTTGGTAAGCACAGCACTATGGCCTTTTACTACGTTTATTGCTGTTATTCAAATGCGTCGCTACCGAATTTAGTGTACTACATTACGCGCTCTGAGTAATGTAATTAGACGCATGCGCGTACATAGCCGGCAATGTATATTTTTTAGAAAAATATTATGTGTCTTATCGTTACGATCAAGCTTTGATAATTTTTTTGTAAAACGTTAGTTATTACGATCAAATTTGCTATTTACCGATGAAAAGATATTCCATCTTTAGCTACACTTGAGACCTGACTTCTTGCTTTGCAGGTAATTACAGCACAAGTAGGCATTTTCATTAATAAACGCGCAGCACTTCGTAAAACACTCTCCGTGATCACTCGTGACTGACTAAGCAACGCGTTCGCATTATTGGCCACAGTCATGATCATTTGATCATAACTGTGGCTCGCGTGCCACGCCTACATAGCCGTTCTAATCTCTTTCTGTGTTCTGTGGGTTCAACGGGAATTAAACTTATTTATAATAAACATTAGAAGAAAAAAATATAAAATTTTAACAAAGTAAAGATTTCATACATCAATTTTAATGCAAACGGTCCACGGACCGTACGTTACTCGTCCCTGACATAGTTTATTATTTTTCTTTTCTACAAAATGTATTTCTTTCTTCCTTTCTTTCCTGTCCTTAACAATTAACATACATCTACCTTTATACAAATTTTTGACTTCTACTTCTCCTACCAACATCATCTGATAGTAAAATATTCAACTTAAAAAATATATATATATAGAAACCTCAATATCATTTTTGAAGATCTATACATAGATACGCCACACGTATGGGTTTGCTGGAAAAAATATATTGAATTTCCGTTCCAAGTATAAGGAACCCCAATAATTTATTGTTTTTTTTTTCAATTTTTGTATGAAAATCTTAATGCGTTTCACCGAATACATCTGTTTACCAAGTTTACAGAGTATTGCTCTTATATACGGACGGATCTACAAGGGTTCCGTTTTTTGCCATTCGACAACGGAACCCTAAAAATGACTCGGATACATATATTTACGAAGACTTAGGGCAGGTTTTTCAGAAACAGTTAAGCTTTTATTGGGGGATTTGTTAATTACTTAATAGCTTTCCTCCTCCGGCTTCACCTCGGTTCTTCTTTCTTTAGCGCTGTTCCAAATTTTATTTGGGACCGCCTCTATCTCGGCTTTACCTGGATTATACCAGATGAAGCCAATAGAAAATAAATTTTCCCGTGGTATAATTTTACATATCTGTTTTAAACCTATGTTTGTTTTGTTATTTTAATAACTCAATTTTTAACTAATTTTATAAAGGCCGGCAACGCATCTGTGACTCCTCTGGTGATCCGTTTGCTCGTTTGCTGCCCTATCCTATATAAAAAAAAATACGAAAGTAAATGAAATGAAATGAAATGAATATTTATTTGTGAATATAGGTATTACAATAATGTTATAAAGATTTGATGACCGCTATATCCGACCCATTGGGTATACAAATTTTTATTACAAGTATATAAAATGTTCTTAAAATCATGTTAATTATTATCATCATGCATTACAAAAAATATGTCAAAATTTTAATTTATTAATACACTCTCAATGACAAAAGTTAATTATTAATATCCCAAATAGTAAATTATACTTATTTAAAATTATTGTCAATTACGTGAGCAAATAACAATTTTATTGGGGTCTTATAATGATTTATCCATTAAATATTCAGCAATGCTGTAATAGGTCTTTTCTTGCAACAACATTAACAACCGCCTCTTAAACAGATGTAGACTCGCTATTTGTATTAAGTCACTAGGTAATTTATTGTAGATTTGAGGACCTTTGCAAAACACACTATTAGTATAAAGCGATGTATTATGTGGTGGTATGCATAATTTATGGCGGTGCCGAGTACTACCAAGATTTTTATATAAAACTATATTACTTTTTATGTAACAAGCAATTTCATATATGAACATACAAGGTAAAGTTAAGACTTTTAAATCCTTAAAACACGGTCTACAACTTTCTTTTTGTTTTAATTTACAAATTGCTCGAATACATTTTTTCTGCGACTTAAATGCAAATTCCCAGTGAGTTGAATTACCCCAAAATATCAATCCGTATCTCAGAGTGGATGCAACATATGCATGGTAAGCAGTTAGTACTGTAGACATATCAACAACATTAGTCAGCATATATAGCATATAGGAGCATTTACTTAGTTTTAAACAGACAGACTCAATATGTGATTTCCAATTCATATTGCAATCGACATATAGTAACTAAGTAAGTAACTCTGTCTGTCTGTCTGTTACGCTTTCCCGCTTAAACCTCGCAACCGATTTTGATGAAATTTGGTACAGATAATCTTTACACCCTGAGTAGAACATAGGCTACTTTTATTTCGAAAAAAGGGATGAAGGGATTCATATAGAGGTTGAAAGTTTGTATGTCATTTCTTAATTTTAAAAGATAAAACCATGAAACATTATATTTAAGCACTTGATAAGAAATCATTAAACATTTGTTCTAGTAATTTTGAAATTTTTAGCAGAGTGGGGTTGAAATAGGGGTTGAATTGAAGATAAGACCATGAGTCTTGATACGTAGGTCTCATAGGATGTGCAGAGTTTTTCTACAAACGGAATTCCCGAAATTCGAACGGAACGGATTCGGAAGGGGAACTACAAAGCCGTGAGGCCGGCCCCTGTAAGAGTCTCTTAGGCATAAGGGACCAGCATTGACAAAAACTAATTTAACGTGGGCGAAGCCGCGGGCGGAAGCTAATTAAATATAACATTATTTAGTACAGAAAGTATATCTATTAACATACAAATAACAAAGTCATTGGTAATTTTGCTTATACGCTCATACAAATTAGGCGAGTTTACTTAATTATGACGTCACGATTGCAGTGTGACGCAAACATGGCGCTGTATCTTTAAAAGTAATAATAGCAGATACGTCGTTACTTCTACAATATTTGTCTTCTAAAGAGTACTCTTATTATATACTAGCTTTCTGCCTGCGGCTTCGCCCGCGTGGTTTTCGGGATTTGGTCTATAGAGGGTTAAGGGTCATAGCTTTTGCCCACGGCTACATATGCGCGGAAATCGGTTTATAGCGCGAAGGTTTTATCGCGCTTCCCGTGGGGCTATCCATTTTTCCGAGATAAAAAATACCGCGAAACCTTGCTCAAGAATCACTCTATCTACTGATGAAAACTGCATGAAAATCTGTGCAGTAGTTTTTTAGCGATGCTTTATTGCGCCTCTTATGGGATTTATCGGTTTTTTCCGGGATGTCATCATAGCCTAGAACCTTCAAGAGTCACTTTCTGTTGATGACAACTGCAGGAAAATCCGAACAGTAGTTTTTGAATAGACTTTATCGCGCATCTCGTGGGATCTGTTGATTTTTCCGGGATAAAAAGTAGCCTTTGTTACTCTCCATCCTTTCAACTATCTCCACGTAAAAAATGACGTAAATTCGTCGCTCCGTTTTGCCGTGAAAGATGGACAAACAGACAGACACACTTTCCTATTTATAATATTAGTATGGACAGAATAAAAAGTCTGTCGCGCTATATCTAGTATGAGTGTATTTCTTTCTTTACTTAATTAAATTCAAATGAAACACGCACACATAGTCATCGGTTCTACGAATGCTTGCTCTGCTCTGGTCTTGGTTCAAAGACTGAGCCACTGTCTGCCAGTAGTAGTGGTTGTAACAATCCCATAAGAAAAATATTTCTTATAAATCCCGGAGCCTCTCCGGGGCTCGATCTATTATCATATCAAATTTAATTAAATACTATTCAGTAGTTTTCACGTGAGTGAGTTACAAACATACATTCTTACTCATAAACTTTCGTATTCATATCTTCTTATATATAAAAATGAATCGCAAAATGTGTTGGTAAGCTCATAACTCAACAACGCCTGGACCAATTTGGCCAATTCTTTTTTGTTAATGTTCGTTGAAGTTCAAGGAGGGTTTATACGATGAGGAAAATTCGAATAATTATCGGAAATACCCTAAAAATAGCCCTTTTATTTTCCCATGCAAACGTTTTCTAACTAAAACGTACAGTCGAATTGAGCTTTATTGTTATTGTATAAAGTTCATATTGCAAGCACTCACTGTTGTCTAAGCAATGAAGGTGTGTTCCTAACATCAAAGAGTCAATTTGCGCTTTATTAACGCTACATATAGTTGAAATTCAATCATATCTATCAAAACAGTGTGCGTGCGTGCGTTGGAGCACAGAATACATCGTTGGAGGATTTAATGTCACGTTCCAAAATTGAATAGCCACAAAATGTGATAGGTCATTTAGACTTTTTTTGCGATTTGGTTGGCTATGCGACATTATCTATAAAATAATTAGGAACAAAAAACTGCCACTGTACAAATCTTTTTGACAGGACGAAGTCTGTCGGGTCCGCTAGTTCAAAATAAAAATTAGCTTTATATTCACAAACTAGACGTCGCTTGCTTGCCGCGGGGTGCAAGCACCCCGCGGTGGGGTGGTCCATCCTGGCTGTTTTTTGAAAGAAAGGGTGGTCTGTCAAAGTTGTGAAAATGTCGTCTTTTTTGTCACAAAAATCAAATGAATTACAAAACTGTATACGGTCGTAAATACACTAAGAAGCTCACGGTGTTTGTGGTCGCGTGAGTGCCGCGAGGTGCGCGCACCTCGCGGTGGTGTGGTCTGTACCACTACTGAATAAAAAGAATTGGCGGTCGGTCGAAAATTGGTGAAAAATTGTCTCCATTTAAGTCAAAACAAACTGAAAAACCTGCAGTTGTAAACACACTGAAAAACTCGTGGCGCTGGTGGTCGCGTGAGTGCCGCGAGGTGCACGCACCTCGCGGTGGCGCGGCTCACTATTGCGTTTATCAAATAAAATCTTGTACAGTTGCAAAGCGGTACAAAAGCATATCGTGGTAAGAAAAAAAAAAAATTGTCATTTTACTATACCGCACATTTGGGTCCGTTCTACTCTTAAAATCCTTTTATTTGATACCCATATAGCGAAAATCGCAAAAAAATGTCAGTCGCCATGTTGGATCGGCGGCCATATTGAAATTTTCGAAACGTCACTCACGGTGTTGTGTTTTACTCGTCAAGACCTTTCATTTGATACCCATGAAGCATTCATTTGATACCCGGTCGAAAATTGGTGAAAAATTGTCTCCATTTGTGTCAAAAGAAACTACAAAACCGTGTACGGTTGCAAAAACACTAAGAAACTCACGGTGAGCGTGGTCGCGTGAGTGCCGCGAGGTGCCCGCACCTCGCGGTGGTGTAGTCTATCCCACTACTGAAAAAAAAAATGGCGGTCGGTCGAAAATTAATACTAATAGGCTTCGATAGCACTGAAAAAATACGTAGACGTCGCTTGCTTGCCGCGGGCTGCAAGCACCCGCGGTGGAGTGGTCTATCCCACTTCTGTTAAAAAAATTGGCGGTCGGTCCAAAAATTGGTAAAAATTGTCTCCATTTGTGTCAAAAGAAACTACAAAACCGTGTACGGTTGCAAAAACACTAACAAGCTCACGTCGATTGTAGTCGCGTGAGTGCCGCGAGGTGCACGCACCTCGCGGTGGCGTTGCTCACAATGCGTTTTGAAATAAAATCTTGTACAGTTGCAAAGCGGCACAAAAGCATATCGAGGTAAGTAAAAAAAAAAAGAAATTGTCATTTTACTATAAATCATATTTGGATCCGTTCTACTCTTAAAGTCCTTTCATTTGATACCCATATAGTGAAAAGCGCAAAAAAAATGTCAGTCGCCATGTTGGATCGGCGGCCATATTGAAATTTAGAAAAGTCAATTACGTCGTCGTGTTCTACTCGTCAAGGCCTTTCATTTGATACCCATGAAGCATGGGTTGGAAAACAACAGCGGTCCGTCATTTTGAGACCGGTGGCCATTTTGAATTTTTTTTAAATGTCTGTATCGTGGCTGTATTAGACACTTAAAACCCTTTCATTTGATACCCATAATGTAGGGATTACAATACAAATGGTATTTGGCTTTTTTGGACCGGCGGCCATATTGGTTTGTTAATGTTGTTACTAATAGGCTTCGATAGTACTAAGTAAATCCTTTCATTCGATACCCATATCACCGTATCGGGATTGAAAACCGCGAGAATACAGCAAAAAGAGGATATTAACCATTACAAAATGGCCGCCAGCGCCGCCGCCATCTTGAAAATGTCAAATGTCAATACTTTCCGGTGTAGTAGACTAAGCTCCACATCGGTTGGCGGTAACTACAGGCGCGCAACTGTCATCGGTTCGCGTCAAAAAATTCGCAAAGTCGCCGAAACCGAAATCTGCCATAGCGCCCAGTGTTGCCATATATCTGGCCCAAATGGTGGTAAATAATCAGCGAGACCCGCTCGACCGGCCATGTGAAAAAAATCGAAAAACACGTGATTTACAGTCTCCCCAAATCGGGGAAAATACCCCAAAATCGGGGTAAATTACCCCACCGTTCGATGCGGCTCACCGAGCACTAACAAAAGGTCACCCGGGGTTGTCAGTCGAAAAACGCCGGCAACCCCGCGAAAACCGCGATTTAATGTTTTCGAAATTGCAACTGTAGTAAAACTCCGTTATCTGAATTAATACTCGTTTATTTCTTTAACTTAATTGTATTTCGCACAACAGACTTAACACTTACTACACTTTCCTAGAGCACGACCACTCGGCTCCGCTGCCCGATGTCGAATGCCCTTCCTCGCCACTCATTACTAACTCACGGTTCGTATTCTTTCAGTGTTGCCAGTTTGAATAAACAATTTTAAATACAAATAATGAACCTTACACTCGTCCATCCTGACCTCGTGTATGTCCTCATACACGCAACCAGGAGACGAGCACAAACCTTACACTCGGCAAGGAAGAGCATTCATAACAATAAGAACTATGTACAATTATCATAGTAAAGAGAGAAGAAAAAGAGGAAAAAAAAAATCATTTGTTATACATTAGTTAGGTAATGCAGTAATTAATTGAGCAGAAAGTTTTGGTAAATAAACAATATTTTCAAAGTCTCATATTATAAACTATGTTTCCTATAAACAATATTTTTTTTTTCTAAATCAAAAATATGTGTAAATTCATGTAAATTCATATAATAGGCATACATTGAGAACACGAGTAGCATTTTGCAACTCTTTATAACTCTCGTAATTTGCATTAAACACTTTCAACACAAAAATTCAGTAACTCTCCCAGTTCCTGCTAACCCATCCATTCTAGCAGGGACTGCTGGGTAACGCCATAAATTCAATCCTTACTAACCATCCAATCTAGTAAGGCATTAAACACTTTCACACAAAATTCAGTAAACTCTCCCGTTCCTGCTAACCCATCCATTCTAGCAGGGACTGCTGGGTAACGCCATAAATTCAATCCTTACTAACCCATCCATTCTAGTAAGGTTAAATTTAAGGCATAAGTTTATCTGTCGTAAACCCATCCAATTCTTACGACAATTAAACACTTTCAACACAAAAATTCTCGTAAACTCTCCCAGTTCCTGCTAACCCATCCATTCTAGCAGGGACTGCTGGGTAACGCCATAAATTCAATCCTTACTAACCCATCCATTCTAGTAAGGTTAAATTTAAGGCATAAGTTTATCTGTCGTAAACCCATCCAATTCTTACGACAAAATTAACCCAAACATTTGCGAACCCATCCAATTCTCGCAAACGTATATCAGTTCCTGCTAACCCATCCAATTCTAGCAGGAGCTGTACCGCAATCAATATTATAAATAACAATTATTAACATAAAAAGGGTATTGTTATCCATTCGAAAATTTAACGGTCTCCAGCTGTCATTATCAATTTTTATTTCCATAATAATTATAGCAATAATACATAGTTCTTCGTGTACATGTACAACTTGGACCAATTTACAACTTCTCAGAAGAATAAATTATTAATCATCGATTTCAGAAGCAGAATCATTTATAATTTCATCATTTGAATCACTATGAACCTCAAGAGCAGCCAGATGAACCCAGGGCAACATTCGGTCAGCCGCAACGGTCGTTTGCGTTTCCTTTTGGTACCCGTTAGTCCGTTTACGGACGCCAGCTTATATCGGTCATTTCCTAATACCCTAATAACTCTATACGGACCTATGTATGATGGTAAAAGCTTCGTGCTTTTACCTTCATTACTGAAAGCTACTTTCGTGATTTTTACTAAATCGCCTTCCTGGTACGAGCGAGCTGGCCTCCTATTTTTATCGTAGTTTTCCTTCTGTTTTATTTGCTCCTGCTGTATTCTATCCCTAACGTCCTGCCTCATCGTTATAACATTATTATCCTCACATGTGTTACGCCTAATTTCATTAAATTTTGGATTGATTTCTGCATTCATGGAAGTTCCAAACATTACTTCCGCAGGGGTCCTCCCAGTGGTCTTTTGTTTGGTGTTGTTTAAGCCCCACTGTACCGTGTCAATTTTCTCGTCCCATGACTTTTCATCATCATTTAAGTTTAGAGCAGTTAAAGAGGCCAATATTGAACGGTTATATCGCTCAACTTGACCATTAGAGCGTGGGCAAGACACCGCATTCAAAACATGTTTGATGCCCTTACTCAAACAAAATCTTTTAAACGCATGGGATGTGAAGCATGGCCCGCGGTCACTAATGATACGATCAGGGAATGAACGTGAAGAACACCTCTTCCAGTGCGCGTATGGAATTCTGAGTGTTCGTATTTCGTACCGGTTTTACAAAGATAAACTTTGTGAATGCTTCTACAATTACTAATAGGTGAGTATTTCCGCGTTTGGATTTCACGAAGGGACCGAGATGGTCTATGTGGACCGTGTGGAAAGGAACGTCGATTTTTTTCTATAGTATGTAAAAGTCCTTCGCGCTCACTCTGAGTACTTTTCTTTGCGTAAGCGCACTGGACGCATGCCTGAACGTACTTTTTTATAAATTTAGACATTTTTGGGAACCAATGTTTTCTTAATTCGATCGACGGTCTTCTCCACACCGAAATGCCCAATGTCATCGTGGTTGAAACGACATAACTGCCACCTCGCACCCTTCGGGACAACCCAGCGTAAATTAGTATCTTCACCGTCAACTATTTTGTATAACTGGTTATTTGTGGACGTAGTTGTCTTTAATGTACTTTAGACCTTCAGCGTCAGTTTTTAGCAAAAGTATATCTCTAATTCTGGATAATTCAGAGTCTCCTAACTGTAAGGTCTGAGCCAATCACCATTGCTAATGGACATTACTGTGGGATATTGTTGCAATGCATCGGCAGTTTCACTATCTTGAATGGCATTACGTGACAAAGCATCCACATGGTACATTTTAGAACCAGCTCTATATTCTATTGTACAGTGAAGTTCTTGCATTAGCAGCCACCATCGTGTAACTCGCGGTATTATGTCGCGTTTAACAAAAGTACTGCGCGTAATGCACTACAATCCGTTATTACCTTAAAATTCTGTCCAAGAAGATACACGCGAAACTTTTTGAGAGAACAGATCACCGCCAGGTTTTCTAATTCGTAAGCGTGAAAGTGCTTTTCCTCGGGCGTTGTCTGTCGACTATAGAAAGCGATAGGGCGAAATGTGGCGTCGGTATAGGGCTTCTGGAGTAGAATTCCACCGATGCCTATTTTACTGGCATCAGTGTGAAGTTCTGTCTCCGCATTAGGATCATATATAGCCAATATGGGTCTATGTACTAACCTGTCCTTGAGCTCTTGGAATGCTTTCTCTTGTTCGTCCATCCAGCACCACTGCACATCCTTCTTCAACAACTTGTTGAGAGGATGAGACACTTGTGCAAAATTTCTAATAAACTTGCGGAAATATCCGACAAGACCCAGAAACTGTCGCAATGCGTGCTGGTTGGGCGGACGTGGGAAATCAATGACACAAGTGATTTTCTTGCCACCTGGCCTTATGCCAGCGGCGCTAACTTCATAGCCCAGGTAGTCTACTTTAGTAGTCAAAAATTCACACTTCGATAAGTTTAGGGTCAAATTTGCTTTGTCTAGGAGTTTCAAAACATTTTCAAAACGGCTCAAACATTGTTCCTTATTCTTTCCGTATATTAACAAATCATCTATATAAACAGTGGCTTCTGAATATCGTGCTGATCCTAAAACTTTGTGCATCATCCGCTGGAATACGGCAGGTGAATTAGCAAGGCCGAATGGCATACGATTAAACTCGTACTGTCCATCCGGCGTTACAAAAGCTGTTAAATGTTTGGATGCTTCCGATATAGGTACTTGGTAGTAACCAGACGCCAAATCGAGTGTGATAAAGTACGCCTGTCCAGACAAGCGAGCAATCTCGTCCTCAATCACTGGCATCGGGTGTCGTTTCTTAGCGGTTAGTGAATTTAGAAGCCGATAGTCAACACACATTCGGAACTTGCCGTCATTCTTCCTCACTAAAATTATCGGACTCGCATATTCAGACACCGATTCCCTGATGATTCCGGCATCCAGCATTTCGCCTACCATGGTGCGAACTTGCTCACGTTCCTTATGCGATAAACGATAAGGGCGATACACGACTGGCTTTTTAGTGTCCAGCTCGATTGACATTTCAGTCACGTTCGTACACCCTAATTCCTTTAATGAAGAAACAAAACAGTGTTTATATTTATGTAAAATATCTAATAATTTTTGCCTATCATGTTCATCCGCGCTATCACCCATACGAACCATCCTGTTATCGATTTCTCGAAGATCGGACGCGGTAACGTTCGAGCCTGAAGAAACGATACGGTTTACTATGCGTATATGTGTACCCCGACATAATGTGACACCCATACTCAATAGAAGCCTGTAGGAGATAGGGGCGACACTGATTTTTACCATACCACTATTCACTGAGTAAACGCCGCCATAGGTTATGTACTGATTTACAGGACTGCCTATAACCTTGCAACTTATTATTATATTACCATTTATTTTTGGCTCAGTTATACAGTTTATAGTGGCTGGCCCACATAAATTGATAAAGAAGGTTACTATAACTTTAATATTTTGGACGTCCTTTAATTGGGAACCGTAGAAAGGTAATTCGTTGTCAACACTATGGAATTCCAAATACTCAGAAGTCTTATATACGATCACGCTCGTTGCAGTTGTAGCAAAATAAGCCAGGATTGATTGTAACAGTGTGAGGCTTCTTAGAATCTGTATTATTACCATTATATGGTCTAGAATTGTGTACAAACCTATTCTTATAACTAGTAGTGCGATCAAGATTAGGGGCGGCTTGTGCTATATCTTTGTTACTAACGAGAAATTGTAACAGTTGGTCAGGGTGCGTACAACGCAGTGCCAGGGCACTGGTTTTTAATGTTCTATCGCTCAAACCATGAATAACGCAATCGACCGCTCGCTTTCCAATTACGTCACACCGGTTTAATAATGCCATCTTCTCATAAAAATAAACTTCGATCGGCTCGTTAAACTTACTTCTACGTTTTAGCATGTCCTCCAGGGTTTGGCCAAAGTTCTGTTCACATGGAAAAGCTGTCATCAGCTTCTCCTGCCATTCCGACCAGTTAAATAAGATAGAGTTCACGCCCTCATACCAGGTTCATCTGCTTGGATACTTTAATGAAAGTCGAGGCAGCTAGGCAAGTATGTTTGTACGATACAAACAATCCATCCATCAAAATCAAATCAAAATAATATTTATTCAACATAGACCTTTACAGGCACTTATTGACGTCAACAAACAAAACAGGAAAAAAAAAAACAAAAACCTTGTCCGCACGTACGAATAAGGAAAAAAAAAAAGAAAAATATATTGACTCGACACCTGTTCGGAAATTGGGAGAGCCTTCTCGAGAAGAACAGGCAAGAAACTCTGAAGGTCTATTTTTTATCTCCTCTTTTCAATGTTAATAATTATAATAATATAATATAAAATACAATATAGTGTAGTATGTTTTTGTGGTTTAAATTATTTGATCCTTGTGCAGCCGTTAATGGCTGAGATGGTTTCATAGAAGTTATAATATCAATTATGTCTCTCGCAGAAAATACTGGACTAGCCGACCGCCTAACAGAACGGAGAACTGGTTCCTCGTTATTATGACGGGGTGGCGCCGCTGACCACTTTCTTTATCCTTTGTAGAAGGTTGTTGTTTGTGCGAATCTCGTGGAGCTGCACGTACACTGTGTCGTGAACGGTCACGGGGTTCCGCGTAAGAGCTTAAGAGACTTCGCTGTTTTTTAATTTCCTGCTCTAACCGTTTAACTCTCTCGCGTTCTCGTTCTAACTCACGCTCCTTATCCTGGATACTCCGACTGCGCTGACTGCGACGAGTGGAGCTGCGGCTCCGGTAACGCGGACGACTGCGGCGGTAGCCCTTCGCCTCACCGCGTAGCCGAATCCGACTTCGTCTGCCTTCGTCGCGTCCGCTGCGTCGCGATGTAGCACGCTCAGGCGTTTGCAGATGACGGTTGACCCAGTTCTCGCTTTGCTCCATTATCTATGACTCACAAACCAAGTGTGGTTAGTAATAGTTCGGAAAATAAGCAGTAGTGAGTGATAGGTAAAATGGAAATCGTGAAATATCTCAGAAACTATGCATCGGAGTGCAAAATAAATGAAAATTTCAGCCCCCTTTTAAATACCCCACACTGGTTTCAATCTAACTAATTTTGACCTCTAATGTGACCTTGACCTTCTAAGAGAGAAAAGAAGGAAAAAAATGAAGGTCGAAATAAATCGCAATAAATCACTCGAGAAAGATATCATAAAACACTACCAGCAAGGCAATGTCTTGGATTACTATGTACTTATATACCTGCCATATATATCTGCTTATATTATTTATAGTTTTAATAATCACGAAAAGTATTGATATGCGTAGGTATTTATTATTTTATCATACAACGAAGAAGGGAAGAGACAAAAATGGAAGTGTAAAATAAAATAAATGTGGGTATTTGAAAACTGCTATTTCAGGGAAACTAATAGGTTCTCAACCATTTTTAGGTTCACAAAATTACTTTGTTGTACTGTACAACCCACGTGTCATGCTAATCCATTTTTATGACATTCTACCGTACGTTTTCAAATTCAATAAAATAATTTCATTTGAAATTGGCTTAATGCGTAATTATCTTGAAGCCATAAGAAGATGAATAAGAATCATTAAGATTGACCACGAGAGTATAACTTATCTTTGTTATAGCTATTATCAGTGCACACGGAATGACGGTGCCTGCTGTGTATTATTTAATTTCATTCTATAAATTGACATCTCTGAAAATCTATTATAGTTATAATTCCATCTATCTGAATACAATTCAATATTACTGACAATTTGCATGCCCCCAAGAATAAGGTATAATGCTGACGGAACTATTATGTGTACACCAAAACTTGAACAATGTAACCCAACATTAAACAAATAAAGTTATTTCATCTTCATAGATAAAATAATGTGAGCATGTACTTACCACTTCTGATTTGTAGTAAAACTCCGTTATCTGAATTAATACTCGTTTATTTCTTTAACTTAATTGTATTTCGCACAACAGACTTAACACTTACTACACTTTCCTAGAGCACGACCACTCGGCTCCGCTGCCCGATGTCGAATGCCCTTCCTCGCCACTCATTACTAACTCACGGTTCGTATTCTTTCAGTGTTGCCAGTTTGAATAAACAATTTTAAATACAAATAATGAACCTTACACAAACTTTTACAAAATGGCTCGAACGGCGGCGCCGCCACTTGAAATGTCGAGTTTCCAAGTTTTTCCCAATATCTGCACGGAAATACCGTATACGGGGTTGGGATACGTTTGCCGCGCGACTCAGCTCACACCCGATCTGGGAGAATCGATTCGGGTAAAAGTCGGTCTGCGAAAGTTTCCAACTCCGTGGAAGGGCCAGTGTTTGGCCAGTGGAGAAAATAAAATACCAGAAGTCCATAGAGGCCCCGCCGGCCTATAGGCTCGTGGTGTTGAAAAATTGGCAAAAAGTCGTTTATTTGATTTTCACCTTTCGCCGCCCCTATGGGGAAATACTACCAAAAACGTAAAATTTTTCCCACCTGGCAACACTGCTTGCCGAGCTTCCACCCCCGCCCGGAACATGTCACCCCGGTCGGAGGCCGCCATCTTGGCGAAAATCCGGTCCGAAAATGGCGTTGAAATTGGCGATCCAAGATGGCCGCCGGCGCCGCCGCCATATTGTTTTTCGCCGCGCGCCGCAAATTTCCCCAAAGTCGAGGACAGTCCCGACCACAAGAAAAAAGAAAATCCCGGAAAAAAACAAAAACCGCGCCGGTCGACGGTCGCAAACACGGGTCGAAACGGGTTTTTCAGTCCAAGATGGCGGCGGCGCCATTTTGTTTTTTCCCAGTTTGACAGCCGCACCGCATGCCCGTCACAGCGAGGAACACCCCCACCAAACGCCGTTAAAAACGGAGGCGATTTGAAAAAGTTGACATTTCGCGCGGGCCGCCATGTTGGTTTGGCAAAAATCCCTTTATACCATTCTATGAACTAAAAAATCTAAAAAATTCCACCCCAACATCAAAACACTCAAAACATCCTCTAAACACCCTAAAAACACCCCTGATCAGTCAGTCAGTCAGTCAGTCAGTGAGTCAGTGAGTGGTAATCGAGCTTTATATAATATAGAACAGAATAGAATAGAATAGAATAGATAGATATGACTTTATAGAAAGCTCTTTTGAATCGTCCAAATTTATTTTTCCTACCTACCTATTCAGAATGTAATTTTTAGCTGATAGACGCAAGAAACTTATCAGCTTTATCAAAGTAATAACAACATTTACACTAAATTATGTCGTTATCATACAACGTACATATGTGATTACAATTTATACGGGAAACAATATTTACACTTTAGAATGTAATGTCTTCAAATCAACACCAAGCATTGGCAGCATTTAAATAATCATTGACTTTCGTAACAGCCCTTACTCATTAGCGTCTTTTAACGTGTACCTTGAACTAATGAAAAGGCAATTCAGCTACACTTATGTGGAATCTTGTTATAAAAATTTATTCATTTGCATAAAAACGTCATCCCCAAAATACATTCCCCCCCCTTAAGATGTCATCCCCATTAGCTTATGTCTCAATGTTGTATTGATAGATTTAACTTTAACTAAATAGCAGATCTTTTTTGTTAAAAATATATTTTTACACGTTTGTATTATGAAACGTAACGGGAGGAGATAAGACAGCAATTTAGTGATTTTTTTTGCTTAGTTTCAAAAAGCCAGATTGAACATTTAGGTTAAACCCTTAATTCCTGTTTCCATAAAATGTGGTTTTGGCAAAGAAAATCGTGTTCGATGCAAAAGCAAGCTTTCCGTCCTATCTCAACATGGACGCTTCCAGAACGAAGCGGCGCTTGTAAAAAGTCTAAGTGGATGATCTTATAGCGCTCAAGCGTTTATAAAGTTGCAGTAGCAATTTTCTAGCGCTTTTTTTGCTTTGAGTGAGAAAACTTCACATCATAATTTTCCGTTCCTCATGCTCCGAAACATGTTTTAAATAATGTGGACAAAGATTAAAGACTATATCTTAAGGCCTTAACTTTAGGTAAATATGCATCCGATTATCCGATCTCTACTTCGTAACACAAGTTAAAATTTATTTCAATTAATTTGAATTAAATTAAAATAAATCACCCGACTTACGAGATTAGGTCATAAGGGATCGTATTTTAACCAAATATTCAATTAAAAATTTTAATACACAAACCCCATAAAACAGAAGTCACGGCATAAAAGCGAACTTAAATAATCCTGGCGGGCGCCATTTGCATCAACCGTTCTGCGTTTAAAAAGCACCACAAAAAAAATGAAACAGAAATTGCCAGCGCTTGATATGAAATTTAAATTCAGCTGTTTAAATTTTTACACTCCCAACAAACAGAGAAGTTATGCCATCCAGCGGTGCTTCTGCGTTTCCATTTGGATCGCCCGGAATTGAATTAACTCTGTCTCGAGGGGCTTCCAAGTAGCTAGCCTATTTGGAGTTCCGCAGGTCTGTTTAATTCGATAAAATTTTAAGCTCGGTATTTTAAGCTTTTATGCAAAGATTGCAATGGCAAAAGTTTCGTTTTTATATCACAACTAGCTGCTACCGGCGACTTATGTGAATAAGTTACTTAACAAATTAAAAAAAATATCTTTATAATTTTTGAAGTCTACGTTATATAATGTACACTAAACAAACAAACTTCCGCAAGGTGTCATTGATTTGCCCTATATAAATTTAAAATCCATATCAAAAAGACACTCATGAGTAAAGGTTATTATAAAGTAAGTGACTATCTAAATGATCACACTGTTTGGGAATAGGGACACTATTCATAGAGCCATGTTTGGTTAAACAACATTATTTATAATATTGTATTATTTTATAGTGTGTATGTAAATGTTTACATACACATATAAAATAATACAATATTAAAATAATGTTGTTACCAAACATGGCTCTATGAATAGTGTCCCTATTCCCAAATCATACCTAATACGTGTGGTAATGTTCTGTTGGTGGTGCGTGAGAATATAAAAATAAAAGTCTTGCTCACTGTGATGATATTTAGAAGTATAATATGTTCACCACACACGTATATTATTACACACAAAACACAGAAGTACAGTAGTAACAAATTACGAGCACAACACTAACAATGCAGTTTTTAAATAAGATAGAAGCAACACAATTATATAATTAGAATTAATAAAAAGCAAGCGTACGAGTAATCAGTGGCGCAAATGAAGCAGCGTACGTGCGCAACACCGTCGTGTCTTAATCCGACTGGATTTTAATGCTTGTCATTGCCCGGCGCGCCGAGTTGCGCGGCCGCAGCCGGACAATGTACCTAAGCGCTGCGCCGTCGCGGATCATGCTGGCTATAAAATATTGTTTATTTAGATATATATTATTTGAGTGTATATATGTAACAATATTGTGGAATAATTATATTATATACTAGGTGTAAATAATTATATTATAATATTTTATTAATATTTATTTTTAATGTATATATATAAATATGTAAATATTATTTCTATATATATGATATATGAGTGTCTGGGTGTGGAGTTACCAGGTAGCCTACATACGATTACAGTCGTATGTATGTACATACGACTGTAAATCGTATTTAGGTATGATTGTATCTTATATTATATTGTATTTTTTATATTTTATTATTATAATTATTAACATTGTAAAGAGGAGATAAAAATAGACCTTCAGAGTTTCTTGCCTGTTCTTCTCGAGAAGGCTCTCCCAATTTCCGAACAGGTGTCGAGTCAATTTTTTTATTTTTTTTTTTTTTTTTTCTTATTCGTACGTACCTACGGACAAGGTTTTTGTTTTTTTTTTAAGCTTTGTTTTTTTGTTTTGTCTGTTGACGTCAATAAGTGCCTGTAAAGGTCTATGTTGAATAAATATTATTTTGATTTTGATTTGATTTTAACTATATTATTAAAAAAGAACAAAATAAACTTTTACATATAAAAGCTTGTCGCGAGATTTACTTCCTTATAGAGTAGTTTTAACGACAAGCTTTTATATGTAAAAGTTTATTTTGTTCTTTTTAGTGCATTTAATAAAAGCTTGTATTAAAAAAAATAATGATAATTTATTTCTGACTAAAAAAACCAAGCTTAGCAAACCCTTTCAATTTGATACGCATATTGTAGGGGTGTATTGTAAATAATTGGTCCGCCATCTTGGGAAAGTCTGCCATATTGGATTAAGAGGAGACGTCACATTATTTATGAGGTGTTCTTTGCAAGCCCTTTCATTTTATACCCATATTGTAGGGGTGCATTAAAATAATTGATCCGCCATCTTGGTAATGCCGCCATGTTGGATTTACAATGAGTCACACACATAACCATGCATTGTCATCCGACTTAAATGTGCATGCAAATTTCAGCTCAAACGGAGACCGGGATGAGGGTCAAATTAGGATTCCATGATTTTTCTTACATAGTTACAAGTAAAGGTAATATAAAAATAAAAAAGATTGTAAAATGTTTCATTAAAATCCATTAGAAGTTTTTACTTGAAAGAGTAACAAACATATATCCGTACGAACTTTCACGTTAACCCGGCGTGAGTGAGGTTGGGTATGTCATACCCGAAAAGTTTCTAAACGCAGAGATATTTTAATGTTACTGTGCCATGCAAGTCCTGGTTTTTTCAGTAGCTGGAGGTAAAGATGCAAGGGGTGAGGTACAGTATCGAGTTTAGTGTTGCACCGGCGGCGACGGCAAATAACATGCGTACCCGCGGCTTGGGTATGGAATTATGTTGATTTGTAGGTGTAATTTTGGTGCTCTATTACATGATCTCACAAGACTTTTCAGTTCCTTTTTCATTTATAATAATTAGAAGACACTATTGTTATATTGATTTACCAAAGTTGGAATTTTGTTAGATTTTTATGGCAAAAGAAATTAATTGCCTGAATTTGTATTTTTCGAAAATAATTTAGATATTGTGTTATTTCAATAAAAAATAATGCTGCTTAACTTAGTGTTGATATTTTATTTACTCATCTTGTTGAATAGTTACTATTATTAATATATCTTGAGCATTAATTCTAATTTCATAATCATAGTATCAAAAATTTTACATCAAAATTTTAGGTATATCATACCCACCTCATAGCTGGTGTAACAATTTCTCACCTCATTCACGCCGGGTTAGTAATATTAGTAGGGTTATGTTTATTTCTTTTATAATTTATACACTTAACCTAGCCTGAAGTAAGCTATAAAGGCTTGTGTCATGGGATCTAGGGTAACGGATAGACACTCGTTCATATCCTTACTATACTCGTATTAATATAATATTATCAATCGGAAATTCAGTTTGTTTGTTTGTTCCGCTTTCACGCCGTAACTACTGAACCGATTGCTTTGAAATTTTGTAGACGTAAAGATAAAAGTCCGGATTAAATAATAGGGTACTTTTTATCCTGGAAAAATTGATATTTCCGAGGAAAAATAAAAATATTGTTTGCTTGATGGATGTATTGTAGATGGCGCTGTGTGTCGTTTGACGTTTGAAACAAGGTACAAAACGTTTTTCCGAGATAAAAAATACCGCAACACCTTGATCAAAAATCACTCTATCTATTGATGAAAACCGCATGAAAATCTGTGCAGTAGTTTTTGAGCGAAGCCTTTATTGCGGATCCCGCGGGATCTGTCGATTTCAAAGCAATCAGTTCAGTAGTTACCGCGTGAAAGCGGAACAAACAAACAATTAAACTCACTTTCCGATTTATAATATTAGTAAGGATATAATAAGATAAAAAGACGAACTAAATGATAACAACGGATTCTAATCATTTTTTTACGCCATAACAATCTATCATTAAATTTTCATTCATACAAAATTAAGTAGGTACGTGGGAAATATTTATTAGCGCCGAACAATACTGGAAGTTCAGGGGAATCTGGAGAAAAATATTCGCTGAAATGAAAAGAAAACTTCGTATTTCTTTTGTGTGAGTGAGAAATGGCGACTGTTCTTTACGGCTTCTAAATAATAGGCGTTATGCATTCATTTTTATGATTCTGATATATATTTATATAATAGGTCTTTACCTATGAAATTGCCGTTCTGCAGTACTGGCCATTTCAAATCAAAATAGTTTTTGTTAGGCTAAGAA
>JAYEAL010000098.1:0-21785 GCA_036419045.1 Scirpophaga incertulas
AGCGCAAAAAATCGTGCTTATTTACGACATCACATTAGAAACCTTTAAATTTATCAGCGTTTCACTACTATATTATGCATTTATTATACATACAAACCTTCCTTAAGAATCACTCTATCTATTAAAAAAAACCGCGTCAAAGTCCGTTGCGTAGTTTTAAAGATCTAAGCATACATACGGACATACAGCGAAAGCGACTTTGTTTTATACTATGTATTGATTGATAAAAATGATAAGTCATCCTCTCTCCTACATTTGCTGTCCCGGCAGGGTCCATAATGTACAGAATATTTATAACACCTATAATTACCATTGTGGAAAGCAAAATAAATGAAATGAAATACGTGGCGCTATCGAAGCGCTTTGGACCAGGATTCGTCGGCTGATGCTGAGGCCACACACACGACCTTATGTGTTGTCAACAATATCAACACCTTCTAGAAATAAGGGCGTAATTATTTAAAGCAATGGAATACTAGCGTGACTTTTATGACTTGCACTCTTCCCGACTGACTGAATAATGTCGCTGGTCAAGTCTTATCTAATCATTACACCTTTTAAAATTAAATGTGCAACTGTGTTCCGCCACGTGGCTCACTGTGCTGCCATTTTTTTTATACTACAACGGTAGCAAAAAGGCTTACGGCCTGCCGCCTGATGGTAAGCAGTCACCGTCGCCTATGGACGCTTGCAACACTAGGGGCATCACAAACGCTTTGCCGACCTTTTTAAAAACCTATTTACTCCCTTTTTGAAGAACCCCATACTGTAATCCCGCGGGAAAGCCTCAGCAGGGAGCTCGTTCCACAGTCGGAGCGTGCGCGGAAGGAAATTTCGTTGAAACCGCACTCTGCGCGACCATTTAGGCTCCAGCATGTGAGGATGAACACCCTGCCGATGGCGAGCGGTGCGATGGTAGAATGTGGCCGTGGGCATCATGTCGGACAATTAATGGGCATCATGTCGAACAATTCATGCCATCTATGGGATAATGTCACAAACAAATAAGAGACAGTAGTCAAATCCTCAACATATCATCACGGTATCCGTATAACCTCAAGCATGAGGAGTAGAATTGTATATTTACATTACAATGACTGCGTATAATTATGAAGGTTTTAACATATATAATATCTCTGTTCTGTCATGTTTTTATAATTTGCAGTTTTGCTTAATGACTGTAAAATAAACAAGAGAACAGTTTTGTTTAGATATTACAAGTATTTTATTGTACATAAATTAATTGTTGCTGGGCGTATTAAGGGATCTACAGATAACTTACCAGATATCGTGTTTGCGTGTTAATTAAATTCACGTTGATCGCCCATCATGGTTTCCTTACATCATACACGAGACCGAAATAATTGCGCTCGTTAGACGAAGAAATCCTAAACAGGCATGCGCGCTTGATTAATGCGACCATATCAGTCTCAAGTAAGCGACAGAGCTTTTTACACGACACGATTTAAAGTCGTGTCGTATAAAATGGCGGCGCGATTTTCACACGCGTGCTTGCATCGATACCCACGTGACCAGTGATGAATTTCTATCGATATACAAACAACTTGTTCAGAATGGTCTTGTGATTGGCTCGCGATCAAAACGCCGTAAGAGTTACATGCAGGTTAGCAGGTTTGCACAGACTATTATTTTATTTTTTATGTTATTTTATTGAGTTCAAATAAACAATTGTACAATGAGGTAATTATAACAAATGTAACAATAACGCTTAATGATTGCACAACCAACACTATTAACCTCAGACTTACAATATTATTGATTAGGAAAAACTAGACACAACACATAGAGTCGTATTCCCTTGCCAGATTCGACAAGAGATGACAACAAATCCTTTAACTTGCGTTGTGTCTTACAAAATAGTTATTTTATTCGAGAAAGAGTAAAAATAAATATTAGGCTAAAGCAACTACTCATCCGCAAGATCTTCCAGCACTCGGTTTCTAAAACTGCGGTTTCTAACTATTCATTCACCACTAACGGCCGTTTTCAATAACCTATCTATCCTTTGTCTTTGCTACTAAAGATAGTAAAATCTATCCTTATGCCCTAACTTGCGTTTCAATAACCTACTGATGGATAGCATCGCCTACCGAAGTTACCTATCCATCGTCGGGAGGACGGATAGCTTACTAGAGATAGGGACTCTCATACAAATCTGACGTAACTGCATTTCAAAAAAGTTTCAACTTACTCTCCGATAGGCGGAGCTATCTCTAGTGACGACATTTGGCTCTCTGTCAATATCGGTAGATTAAAACACAGATAGGCTTCGAAAAAATTAACTATAATAACATTATGTATAACTTAAATTACATAATGGAGAACTACAGTAGTGACGATAGTGATATGGAATTAATGAATATGATAATAGAGTGTGATGAAGACAGTGACAGTGATACCGATTTCGAATCGCTGCAATGAGTTGTACTAGATGCATTGTCTCATCTTTAGTCATAGGTGCTGCTTTCGTTGACTGAAAGAAAAGCAGTCTATTATAACCTTGAACGAATTGCAAAAGTATCGTAAATCCAGATACTTACAGAACTCATTTTTTCCACTTTTGCTTATATTTAATATCAAAAACATGTAATACACACAAATTGGCGGCAACAAATTATCTGTCAGTAATGTTCGAATGACATCACTTGTCATTTATAAACGTTTCGTTCTATGATTTTTATAAAGAACACCAGCAAATAAAGTGAAAACGACGATCTAAGATTTTTTTTTTCAATTATAGTAACATTGTATGCACTTTTACAACATAATATTTAAATATAAAATACATCAATAAATTGTACATATGTTTTAAACGTACTAAAGCTTTATGGTTAGCAACGAACAAAACGTTCTACAGGGCTTGGATAGACGAGAGGGCGTAAAGCTATCCTTAGTTAGACAAAGATAGATAGCTCGTATCTTTGATTGTGAAACGCAGACTACAGATAGATAACAGCTTACTGCTAATCGGAGATAGCAATTTATCTTTGATCTTAGATAGGTTATTGAAAACGGCCGTAAGAGTGGTGATGTCCACACCACATGCATGTCCGTCTTAAAAGTCGCGGTCAGATACTAGGATCAGACAAGTGTAGAGTAAATTTTTTTTAGCCGCTCTAAAGTTTTAGTGTCCTTAAATTTTATATTTGTTTGACGTCAATACGTACTCATATAGGTCCATAATGAATAAAGATTATTTCAATAAAGATAATAAATACTTTTTCACTTGACATCCGGCGTGTATTGAATAAAGATTATTTTGAATTTTTATTTTGATCAGGAACCGTTCACCTTCAAGGTCAACGGTTTCTGAACCAAACTAAGTCAAGATTCAGGATGTGTCGTCAATACAATGATGTCTCAAAGACTCATCACGAGACAATAGATACGAGCGTGATGAACATATTATTTAATACGTGACTAATATATTGAATGTTTATGTTCTCTCATTATTAAATTAAAGGTTTATCTTGCCATATGCGTACTGATCTAGTTATGTTGTACACACATACCTGGGAATATAATATGGTCTGCTATATTATATAAAAATGTATCTATAATCGATTATATTCTGTTTTGTGTGGTAAATCCATTAATATCCTGTAATATCCATTTGCAGCTAGCAACATGAACCAGTAAATGAAAATAATTTACACTTTGCAATGCTGTAGTGCTTGCATCGTTATCGATATCAATGGTAACACGCGCGTATCGTAATTAGAACGTGTTTGCGTCGCTTCTAAAGTCGCAGCGTATAAAGACGCTCACCAGCATTACCAAGCGCGGAACAGGCGCTAAGAAGCGTCAGCCCGCCGTCAGATCTCAGGATAAGCGTGACAGAGAGAAATGGACCGGCCTGGGGCAAGACAACGATAAATAAGGAAAAAACCCGCCCGAAGATAGTCCAGTGTGTCGTGCGGATTACTCCCGTCTAGAGCGAGGTGCGTGCGTTTTGGAACGCTAAAACGATAACTGGTACCGCAAATAGATATTTCGGAACAGGTATTGGAAACATCGGATTGGAACATGTAATAATATTCTGCGCCGTTTATTGATATATTGTTTGAGTGCACGCATCGAGAATGATTCGATCACATTGACTACCCAAGCTTGATTCGAATGCTGTCATTCCAAACTCTGCAAAAGACCATAGAATAATATTAATGTAATAACGCCGACGGCGTCTCGATCGCTGTCGCAGACACACCTCTCTACACCCTTAGCCGTTTACACCAATGTTGCTCTCTTCGCAACAATATTGGTCTGCTTTTTTGGGGGGCCAATTTAGTTAGCGGCGAGTCACCACCTGCCATATTTAAATCCAATTAGGAGGCTTTGAGAAGGCAGGTCAACGGAGCCTCTTCCATAGCGCGGTTCTCATTACTACCAATATCGAACTGCAATATAGTCCACAAACGTTTTAGCCTGTTCTTTGGCTGCATTCTTCATGGCGCGGGTAGAAATTACATCCAGTCGGTACACTCCACGCACACTTTCATTAAATTTCGCTTAAATGTCCTCTACGCGTTGGATCTGTATCCCCGCGCACGCCTTATAAAGGACCGTGTCTTTTGAAGATGTGTGATATAACCGACAATAATAATATTTTCATCCCACCACCTCGGAAAGTGTAATTTTGCGCTTCGAAATCTGGCTGGAAAATTCTATTTTATTCGCTTGAGCGGCAAAGTAGATTTGAATTTAGAACATCACATATAATGAGTACTCAATATAATTGTAAATTCAAAACGTCATTAAACCTATTTAATGTAACCTCTATGGTGCCAAATTTATGATTAGAACTTTTAAATTGTGAAAAAATTTAAATTTGGAACCTTCTTGGTTTCTTTGTTTTATTTGCGTGCTTCGCGCCATTCTAGTTTTTCACGTTTTATTGCTTAATATAATTTGTCATTATAAATTGTTTTCTTTTTCATTTTGTCATTTCCTCGCTGAGGTGGGATGAAAAGTTACGTATTGCACTCGAGTGGAAAGATTTTTCACCTTGTGCTCATTTGTTTCCCTCGCTGACGCTCAGGATTCTAATTTAGAATCACTCGCTGCGCTCGTGATTCAACTTTAGAATCCTTCGCTTGCTCGGTCATCCAAATCGAGCACGCGGTTAAAAAGGAACTTTCCACTCTTGTATAATAAATAACTATTTTATTTCGGAGTCAGTCCATATATGTTAGTAACAATGACTTAAAAACTGGCTTACCGTGGGAGAGCCATGCTTCGGCACGAATTGGGCCGGCTCAACCGGAGTGATACCACGACCTCACAGAAAACCGGCGTAAAATAGCGCTTGCTCTGTGTTTCGCCGAGTGAGTGAGGGTACCGGAGGCCCAACCCCCCCTTCACCCCTTACTCCCTTTTAAAAGGCCGGCAACGCATCTGTGACTCATCTGGTGTTGTCCATGGGCAGCGGTTGTCGCTTACCATCAAGTGATCCGTTTGCTCGTTTGCTGCCCTATCCTATATTAAAAAAAAAACAAATATTAGCACATTTTGTTAAAACATTTATTAATTTGTACTTTTACACAACGCATTAACAATGAAGTGTCCGACCGCTCCGAAAACGCGCACAGAATACTAATACAGAATACATAATATTGAGTCACACTGTAACTTTTCGTTGACCTCAGTCGAGCAGTGCGTAGCTAGTATAAACAAATAAATCTGTTACGACTTTAGTGATTCAGGGGATCGTATGATTCCATCATTTTACACAGAATAAAGATGATTTAAATCCGTCGAATATGAGGATATATCACTACGATGTTTTGGCACAATTTAAATGCAAGATAATTTCAATTGTGCAAGTACCCGGCTAACGACAATCGATATGCGAGAAAATATCACCAGAACTCTGAAGAAATGTCAATCAGACTGATTCTCATAAGTTTCCAGTTCCTCAAAACTGCGATAGGGGTATAATTGGCGGAGTCTCCGGTATCTATTATTACAATTTAGAATTAAAGAAGGCATTCCGTGGCTGTGTCCAGACGAAGAAATAAAGAAATTCGCCATTTCCCTCAATGTTATCTAGTGACCTTCGTGTTTTAATAACGGTCAAAAAGTAAGGAATAACATGATTATTATAGCGGACTTGACAATAGATCAGAACATATTATTTTCCACAGGATCGCCACTAAATTTAACCCCAACACAAGTGATGTGAAGAAATCGTGGCCTTAATAAATCAACTTACAGTCTTTACAGTTCGGTTGAATTTTCTCTAGCAATGAAGAAGTTCTCTGTAGAACTTGTTTTATTATCCATACTAATATTATAAATGCGAAAGTAACTCTGTCTGTCTGTCTGTCTGTCTGTTCCGCTTTCATGCCAAAACTACTGAACCGATTTAAATGAAATTTGGTACATAGATAGTCTAGAGCCTGAGAAAGGACATAGGCTACTTTTTCATGCAAAAAGGTTGTAAAGGGTTGTAAAAGGTTGAAAGGAGGGATAATAGGTTGTATGGAAATATTGTTAAAACTACTGAACCGATTTAAATGAAATTTGGTACACAGATAGTCTAGAGCCTGAGAAAGGACATAGGCTACTTTTTCATGCAAATAGGTTGTAAAGGGTTGTAAAAGGTTGAAAGGAGGGATAATAAGTTGTATGAAAATATTGTTAAAACCACTGAACCGATTTAATTGAAATTTGGTACACAGATAGTCTAAAGGCTGAGAAAGGACAGAGGCTACATTTTAAAGTAGAAAAGGGTTGTAAAAGGTTGAAAGGAGGGGGTGAAAGGTTGTATGGAGTATTGTTAAAACATATCCTTCCTGTGGGAAATTCGAATATAACGCGGGCGAAGCCGCGGGCGGAAAGCTAGTTATTATATAAACAAGGTATCTTAAACCACCACCATCGTTTAAATCTGTTATAACTTTTACGCTATTTTTACTTCTATTTCAATATTCATTCGATTGACTCAATCGCTCACTCCTCATACAAGACGAGATCAATAGCATTCTGTCAAATTGTAAACACAACAGGTTTTTGTTCATACATAAGGTAGAAAGTGGAACTGTCAATATGGCACTGATATTCGACGTGATACATTTACGCAACCTGTATCACGAGTTTCACGAGAGAACGGTATTATTTTTATGGCTCATCCCTACGCCCGTCTGGCCCGTATTTGAATAAGAATCGCCAATAAGGACGCGACGGCGACGTAAAAATCGTACAATGTCCGGACCGCTCCTATCGATCGTCACAAAGGAAGTAATTATATAGAGAAGGCTGGCTACCACCTACATTATCGTTATTAATAGATCAGAATCTGTTAGCTTGCCTATAACTATGGGGGTTCCCCAGGGATCAATATTGGGTCCTCTACTGTTTCTAATATATATAAATGACCTTCCTTACTACATTACAGAATCGTGTGAGACAGTATTGTTTGCAGAGGATACTTCTTTACTATTCAAAGTTGATAGACGAAAGGAATGTTATGACGATGTAGATAGTGCTCTCTCGAGAGTTCTGTATTGGTTCACAACTAATAATTTGTCTTCAAATTCTAAGAAAACAAAATGTATCAAATTCTCTTTGCCCAATGTAAGGCAGGTTGATACTCGTTTAAATATGAATGGTGATATCATTGACTTGGTAAATAATACTAAATTCTTAGGCATTACGTTAGATTCACGACTACAGTGGGATCCACATATTGAAACTTTGGCAATCAAACTTAGTTCAGCGGCGTACGCAGTAAAAAAGATTAGACTTTTAACTAATGTTGCAACGGCAAGAATTGTTTATTTCAGCTACTTTCATAGTGTTATGTCCTATGGACTGCTGCTATGGGGATCTGCGGCTAACATTGAGAGTATTTTCCTATTACAAAAAAAAGCGATTCGTGCTATTTACTGTTTACGAGCTAGAGAATCCCTAAAAGAATTGTTCAAAGAAATTAATATTTTAACTTTAGCTAGTCAATATATATATGATAATTTAATTTTTGTATATAGAAACTATAACAAATTCAATAAAAACAGTGATCTACATAATGTGAATACTAGAAACAAAAATAAACTTGCCGTTCCAATGTTCAGACTCCATAAAACTAGCTGTTCGTTCTTGGGGAAATGTATATCTATGTTTAACAAACTTCCGCAAAGTGTCATTGATTTGCCTTTATATAAATTTAAAATCCATATCAAAAAGACACTCATGAGTAAAGGTTATTATAAAGTAAGTGACTATCTAAATGATCACACTATTTGGGAATAGGGACACTATTCATAGAGCCATGTTTGGTAACAACATTATTTATAATATTGTATTATTTTATATGTGTATGTAAACATACATACGACTGTAATCGTATTAGGTATGATTGTATCTTATACTATATTGTATTTTTATATTATATTATTATGTAGCTTAAATCACGTATCTTTATAAGACACGGTCCTTTATAAGGCTTGCGCGGGGATACAGATCCAACGCGTAGAGGCCATTTAAGCGAAATTTAATGAAAGTGTGCGTGGAGTGTACCAACTGGGTCTAATCTCTATCTGCATCATGAAAAATGCAGCCAAAGACTATACCCAGTTAGATGCACAGAAACTATTTTCATTAGTGGTCAAAACGTTTGTGGCCTATTGCATTTCGATTTAGGTGGTAATGAAAACCGGGCTATGGAAGAGACTCCGGTCACCTGCCTTCTCAAAGCCTCCTAATTGATTTAAATATGGCAGGTGGTGACTCGCCGCTCACTAAATGGGCCCTCCAAAAAAGCAGACCAATATTGGTGCGAAGAGAGCAACATTGGTGTGAACGGCTAAGGGTGTAGAGAGGTGTGTCTGCGACAGCGATCGAGACGCCGTCGGCGTTATGACATTATTACACTTCCACCCTTCGAGCATTTGCTCTTGCGACTCCACTCTGTCCGGCTGGTTAAGGCAAGACAGAGGCGGGTGGCATACGCCCCCCTGAAGCACATCGGTACCCTCGGTGACGCAACTCACCGACAGCTCGCCACATGCTGCCCTGAGGGACACTGACTGCACTGATGGGGCATTTATGGCAGTCAAGGGGCATTAAATGCCCCACCAGCGGGCGATGGGGTCGTCACTTCCCTACGCCTATTATTATAATTATTAACATTGAAAAGAGGAGATAAAAAATAGACCTTCAGAGTTTCTTGCCTGTTCTTCTCGAGAAGGCTCTCCCAATTTCCGAACAGGTGTCGAGTCAATTTTTTTATTTTTTTTTCTTTTTTCCTTATTCGTACGTACGGACAAGGTTTATGTTTTTTTTTTAAGCTTTGTTTTTTTTTGTTTTGTCTGTTGACGTCAATAAGTGCCTGTAAAGGTCTATGTTGAATAAAGATTATTTTGATTTTGATTTTTGATTATGCGGGCAGAAGTACACCTACTCTCTTGTACATATCAAATGAGTACATCTGCTTGGGTGGGGTAGCAAAACTTAATAAATTCGATAGAAACAGTGATTTACATTGGGGAAATATGTATCTATCTATAATTATAATAAATCTGTAGCGAGATCAATTCTGTACATGAAATATATTTCCAATATAACTATCAATCGGGTGATTAGGGATCGACAGTGATGCCAAAAATGCAATCAGTCAAATTTTTGTCTGTCTGTCCAGAAACAAAAACTACTCTACGGATTTTAACGAAACTTGGTACAATTATTTTTCATACTCCTGAGCTGGTTATAGTGTACTTTTCAACACGCTACAATCAATAGGAGCAGAGCAGTGAAGGGAAATGTTGGGAGAAGTTACTCCATTTTTTAAGCTTCCGTCGCGTGTTTTACCTCAATGGTTTAAGGTACACAGAAATTATGTATGACGGAAATGTTCTCCTTAAAATTATATAAAAAATATCCCACGACAGCATATGGTTATCTTTTATGGTTGATTCACAATAGCACGTGTAACTCCCGATAGCTTAACAGTTGGATTGTTTTTGATTATATTTGTCTACTCTTACGTTTATAACACTCTCAGTCATTAAAAATGCTACCTAAAATTACGAATCCACGCGGAGGAAAGGCGTGGGCCTTCCTTAAGAGGAGTTAAAACGTTTATCGCGCTCTTATTGATTTTATGAGACTGTCCAAATATATCTATTGTCTCGTGATGAGATTTTGAGATATTTTTGTATTGACATCCTGACTTCATTTTTATCTGTAACTAGCGGACCCGACAGAGTTTGTCCTGTCAAAAAGATTTGTACAGTGGCAGTTTTTTGTTCCTAATTATTTTATAGATAATGTCGCATAGCCAACCAAATCGCAAAAAAAGTCTAAATGACCTTAATACATTTTGTGGCTACTCAATTTTGGAACGTGACATTAAATCCTCCAACGATGTATTCTGTGCGCCAACGCACGCACGCACACTGTTTTGATAGATATGATTGAATTTCAACTATATGTAGCGTTAATAAAGCGCAAATTGACTCTTTGATGTTAGGAACACACCTTCATTGCTTAGACAACAGTGAGTGCTTGCAATATGAACTTTATACAATAACAATAAAGCTCAATTCGACTGTACGTTTTAGTTAGAAAACGTTTGCATGGGAAATAAAAGGGTTGTTTTTAGGGTATTTCCGATAATTATTCGAATTTTCCTCATTGTAAAAACCCTCCTTGAACTTCAACGAACATTAACAAAAAAGAATTGGCCAAATTGGTCCAGGCGTTGTTGAGTTATGAGCTTACCACCGTACGTACCGTACAACAACTAACTTAATAAAACGCCAACGTGTGAACGCGATTTGCGGAATGCGCCAAAATTCTTTGATGTGTGAATGGAAAGCCGACTCTATCCGATTGGCTGGCCACGTCGGCGCCAAGTACTGCTGTACACGCTGGTCCAACGTGTACTTTTTAGTGGGGTGGCGCCGCGATCACTCCGAGGGTAGTTTATTTAAACTTAGATTAGATAAAATAGATTAGATTAGACACTCGTCTAAGTGTCAATCTGCCGCAAAGTAAATACAATTTGGAAGCCGAGTTGCGCCGATTATTGTAGAGTACACAAACTTAAGAAATTATGGCGTCCCCATTAGAGCGGCGTTCGATGATATTTCGGCAAAGAGAATCGGCCGTTGTTTGTTTAAATATTGACCAATTTCATTTAATCGAGACTATTTCTACTATTGACATTACAAATTGTTCGCTGGTTAAATGTTGGCCGACCTCATTTCGGTCGGACTGTTTTATTGATATTACTGTTAAAAGCTTTCAACTTTATAATCAGCTTTATAATATGCCTAATAGATAGGAACAGTTTGACGTTGTTTTTTTTTCTTATTAATGCATTACGACAATATAATTTAATTTATTTATGCATTTAGCAAATTTAAGCAAACATTAGATTATAATATTCAATCAAAAACATATACAGCCAACAGCAAAGATTAACTAAAAAAAACTAATCATGCAGAAAAGAACCCAGGTACTAGGAATAATATAAGGATGTGGGCGCAATTATGTGTGTGAAAGTGTATCTGTGTTTGTATGTTACTATTCAGACATACTATTTGAGAACCAAGGCAAATATAAACTGTATATATTAATTTCGACAAATCGATATTCGATATATGAGAAATTGAATCCGTATATTGAAAAAATAAAAAAGAAATACGCACCCAGCAATAAAAATATAATATAATTAAAGAGCACTGTAAAAATATTATAATTATATAAAAGAAATGAATAGGTCAATCAGTTTTCAAATATGCGAACGCCGATAGCAAATCGGCGCCTTGTCAATCGCCTTGTCATTTGCACTGTGTCAAGTTTAATTTGGAATTAAAAACAGACTAAAAGTATGACAATGGCTATTGGGTTTTTTTTTTTGCTACACTTATGGAATAAATACTAATGGAAAATTGGATGGGTATATTGAGTAAAAGAAATAACATACACCGCAGTTTTTATATAATAAAGATATGTATGCTATGTAAATTATTAAATCTAACCGTTTTCATATATTATTAAACGATTGAATGCGAATGCGTATAGCATATTTTGGACCGCACTCTTGACATTTGCATTATATCAAAATTTGTCTTGAACACAAAACAGACTGAAAACTTAAGAATGGCAACAGACTACTTGACAGTTTTATGAAGTGCGTAAAACTTCCAGTGAATCTTGCCAATATTAAAAAGAATTATGTGTAGACAATTCTGAGGCAATTTCGCCGTGTATATATTTTCCGTTCGGTAGCTTTGGTCACATATTTTCTCCAAGAGGCCGGCACACGATAAACAACGGCAGATATACATTTAGCATAATGTACGACGAGGATAAAATGTTGCTAGGCGACTGACAACGCCCTGTCCCCGTATTCGAAACTGTCAAAAAACACTCGTATCACAGAATCTCTATGCCTGTCACTTTCTTTCACATCGTATTAAAGCGAAACGGGATGCGACTTTGCGAGTCGAATTCGTAATCCGACAGTTGCGAATAAGCGGGCTGGACTTTGTCAAAAGCGCACACATATATTAATGCAGAGTCTGTGTCGTATATATAAAAGTTACGTCGTCGAGTTGTCTATTTTTTCTCCGTAATCTAAAATTTACAGAAGCCTCTTTATTTTGACATAGTTTTGTCTCTTATTTACACGAAAGTATTCCGCATAATCCATCCTGTTCTTCCTATTTATGTAAGGGGTTCACCTTCGTCCACCACCATGATCGTTTCCATGTCACTGGTCAAAACTCTCCTTGAAATTCTTCCCAGTTCTGTTCCAATTCCTTTACTATTAGTTTGTGAGGTTATGGAATTCTCTGCCATATAGCATCCAAGAATATAAACCACGGCACACTTAAGTGCCGTATTACTGAGCACTATTCGAATTCCTGTATCATAATTATATTGTCGCGACATCTGAATGTAATAGAACGCCGCGTTCAGTCACTCATTTGACTAAACTCAACTTTCTTGACTATTCAATCATGTGACGTCTCGGTTCACTCACTTTCGGCACAATGGCAATCAAATTAAGTGCTATTAACTACAGCTAAAATAAAACGTCGACGTACGAGGGGCGGTCAAAAAGTTCGCGGAATGGCGGGGTTGGCGGGGGTGAGGTCGCTCCTCCAGGTAGCCGCTACTTGAGTAACTCATAATTACTATATATGCCAATTTCTAGCCTAATTGGGTCATTAGCTTTCGAGTTACAAACGAGTAAACAAGTAAATCGGGAACAAACTAGCCACTATGGAGAAAATTGAACATCGCGCCGTCGTAAAGTTCCTCACCAAACAAGGAAAAACGCCTCAAACTATTTTGCAAGAGATGTTAGCTGTTTACGGAGACTCTGCTCCTGGTAAAACCATGATTTACAAATGGCACGGCCTTTTCAAGCAAGGAAGGGAGTCAATTGAAGATGATCCTCGACCTGGACGGCCCATTAAGGCCACTTACGGAGACTGCTCCTGGTAAAACCATGATTTACAAATGGCACGGCCTTTTCAAGCAAGGAAGGGAGTCAATTGAAGATGATCCTCGACCTGGACGGCCCATTAAGGCCACTACGCCGGAAATCATTGAAAAAGTTGAAAAACTTGTATTGGAAGACGGAAGGTTGAAGAAGAAACAACTTGCAGCATCAGTTGGAGTATCAGAAACCACAATTTTAAATATTCTTCATCAACATCTTGGCATGAGTAAAGTGTGATCAAGGTGGGTCCCGAGAATGCTCACGCCGCTGCAAAAACGTGAGCGCGTCAACTGTTCCCGCGAGTTTTTGGACCGCTGTGGAGAAGATAGGGAAGAAATTATGGCCCGAATTGTAACCGGTGATGAAACTTGGGTTCACCACTATGAGCCTGAGTCAAAGCAGGAGTCGATGCAGTGGCACAAAAAAGGCACACCACCCCCTAAAAAATTTAAAGTGTTGCAATCGGCCGGAAAGATCATGGCGACTATTTTTTGGGATACTGAAGGTATTCTTTTGATCGATTATAAAGAACGTGGTGTTTCTATAACGGGAAAGTACTACGCTTCCCTATTGGACCGATTAAAAGAAGCTATTAAAGAAAAAAGAAGAGGAAAACTGACAAAAGGTGTACTCCTTTTGCACGACAACGCGCCCGTTCACACGAGTCATGTTGCGACGGCTGCCATTCATCGATGCGGTTTTGAACAACTACGCCATCCACCCTACAGTCCAGACCTGGCCCCTAGCGATTTTTATTTATTCCCAAAGATGAAGAAAGAGCTGCGTGGAAAAAAATTTAGATACGATGATGAAGTCAAGTCGGCGATTTCGGCGTATTTTGACGCCCAAGACAAAACCTATTTTTTCGACGGTATTAATAAGTTATATGCCAGATCCGAAAAATGTATTCGTGTTAAGGGGGAATATATTGAAAAGGAAAGATAACATAATGTATTATTTCATCTTTTTTCCCAGTCATTCCGCAAACTTTTTGACCTCCCCTCGTATATATATTATTTATATTATTATTATTACCGTTATGTATTACCTACTAGGTAATTACACTGGTTAGTTGGATAAATGATGTTTAAATTTAAATTTTTAGTTATTGTTTACTCACAAAATCATCATGGTGGGCTATAATATGATAGATTCTGAGGCGATAATTTTTTTTTTTTGCTCTTCGCCATGGAGCCGCAAGGTTAGCAACATGCTGAGCTGGGACCATTTGAGGCAAGTTTAATGCATTTGGTACCCGTTCAGTTTGTTTTGTTGTCTCAATAAAAATATTTTCTTTCTTTCTAATATCAACATACACAAAAATATTTCGGGGTAATGATTAAAAATGTTTCCCGACCGCTGCTATATATACAGTACTAGCTGTGCCCGCGACTTCGTCCGCGTGGAATAGTTATTTTGAGCACCATATTTATTTTTGCAAACAACCACCGCAGCTGTTACCCGATCTTGACAACGCGACATATCCAAATTTGATTACCATAAAAACGGTCATTGTGACTAAACCTTAAAAGATAGACATATGCCGTCGCGGACTTTTTTTTAGATCATGTATAGAGGAATAATTCTTTCATACATATTTTTTGTGTATCTTGAACCGTTTTCGCAGCGCACGCAAAGAAAGCCTTCAAAAATGAATAATTTTCCCCGTTTTTTACACATTTACCGCTCTGTCTTTGCTCCTATTGGTCATAGCGTAATGTTATTTAGCCTATAGCCTTCCTCGATAAATGGACTATCCAACAAAAAAAGAATTATTCAAATCGCACCAGTAGTTTCGGAGATTAGCGCGTTCAAACAAACAAACAAACAAACTCTTCAGCTTTATTATATTAGTATAGATATGTAGAAATGCTACGTAGAGATTCCATACACTTTGTCACAATCTGTTCTATTTGGTTCTAATTCTATGGAACGCCACGCGATCGTTGGCGCCACCTTTGAGTCATTATGTCCACGAATTCAAAACGTAACCAATTTTATCGACTACCCGCTTTTTTATTTGTTTACGTCTTCGGCGCGCATAAATTTCCCTATTCGCTTTGCTTGATTAAACCAGGGGCACGAGGTGAAATGTAAAGACATCTTTTTGTCAAACACGCTTTTGAAATCTGTGCGTTGTTTACCAACCTCTTTTACACACTATTTGTCAAAAATATGCGGGTAATTTAAGAAAAGTTCGGTGTTCTTACTGGATCATTAACCATGGTGGTAGCTTATCAAGGTTTTATTTACATTTCGAACTGACAATCATAAAAAACTGTTGATTAAGAGCGTACAAAAGAAAAGTTATTGTTGAGCGTGTAAAATTATATAGCTGTATAATAATACCAAATAAACAATCTATCTCTCTGTAATATGTGAGATTTTATTTATGCTCATCTTATCTTATCTTATATATAAATGAATCGTAAAATGTGTTGGTAAGCGCATAACTCAACAACGCCTTTTTTTTCATACAAACGTTTTCTAACTAAAACGTAAAGTCAATTTGATCTTTATTGTTATTGTATAAAGTTCGTATTGCAAACACTCACTGTTGTCTAATCAATGTAGGTGTGTTCCTAACTTCAAAGAGTCAATTTGCGCTTTGTTGACGCTATATAAAGTTCAATCATATCTATCAAACAGTGTGCGTGTGTGCGTTGGAGCACAGAATACGTCGTTAGAGGATTTAATGCCACGTTCCAAAATTGAATAGTGACAAAATGTAATATATAGTTTTCATTTGGACCTTTTTTGCAATTTGGTTGGCTATGCGATATTACAAATCTTTTTGACAGGACGAAGTCTGCCGGGTCCGCTAATTGTAAATAAAATTTTATTTCTGTATTATTTACAATCATTGTCGTATATCTACTAATATTTCAAACGCGAAAGTTATGGATGGCTGTTTGTAACTCTTTCACGCAATAACTACTGAATGGATTTAAATGAAACTTAACAATAATAATATAGCTTATATGTACATCACAATAACACATAAGCTACAAGTTAAAAAGATATTGTTCTTGAATAACTTTAATTCGCTATACTTACAACCCTTTTTTCATATTAAGTAGCTCATTTCCTTTCTTATGATCTCTAGATTATCTGTGTACTATATTACAGTTAAATCGGTTCAATAGTCTTGACGTGAAAGCGTGAGAGACTGACAGACACGAATTACTTTAACTAGCAAGTCTACTACTCAACGCAACGCAAGTCTCTACTAGTCTAGCAACTCTAACTAGCAAGAATTTAACCAACGCGTCTTTGTTTAATAGATAATGCTTATTGGCTGCACAAATATATGTGGCTCATAATTCACACAGATATAGTGCAAAAATTGGATGTAAAGTTCGATTTTTAATTCGAGTCAGTAAAATGACAAATTCAAATTCAAATTCAAAATCATTTATTCAGTCTGGGCTGTTACAAGCACTTGTGAATGTCGAAAAGCTACGCCATTACATACATTTCCATTATATACATTTCCAGTGTCATGTGTCACAAATCATATTATTTAATATGGTATGTATTATATATTTACAATAAAAAAACGCTTTGATACCTAATAAAATAAAGCATGACTAAATGTCTAAATCTATTGATTGCCGAACATCGCTATTGTAGTGGGTTGTAGTGGGTCACCCTTTTTTGTATCAGTGACACTTGCACTTGTCATTTTACTGACTCGAATTAAAAATCGTAGTTTAATTTGTGACAGAACGCGGTCCGAAATGCGATACGAAAGTGTGCGTTCGAAAATTGAACGCCGCAATCTCTCCAGCCTTACAATATAAGCATAGATAATAACGAGTAACGCTGTTAGAATTACGCGCAACAAAATTTCGTTTCCTCCATAAAATCGGAGCACAATACAGTCGTCCGTTGTTGCCTTTATGTCTTTGATGTTGCGAGGTTCATTCAATATATTTTGCTGCGATTTTATCTCGAGTACAAAGTGGTTCGTGACGTGCGATTTCCGAGTCGCTCGATTAATCTGTTGCGTGACTCTCCTCGGATTCGGAGTCGCTCGCACTTTTTCGCGGACACTTTCTGAACGATGCGGTATAGACCGTACTTTCTATACAAACTTTCATCCACGTACAGTACTTTTTTGCATTAAAAAGTGCCAAATCCTTACATAGTATAAAACAATGTCGCTTCCCGGTGTCTGTATGTATGTAAGTAGCTTTGTATGCTTAAATCTATAAAACTACGCAACGGATTTTAGTGCGGTTTCTTTGATAAATAGGTATATTCAAGAGGAAGGTTTATTTGTACAAAACATGCACAATATAGTAGTGGAACACTGTAAATTTTTGAGATTTCTAATGTGATGTCGTAAATCAACTCCCTTTTCTGCGCTCATATTGCAAACGCTGGCCAAACCCTTCGAGATTGGTCAAAATTATGTACTACAGTATTGTACAACTTACCAAAGTCCACAAAAATGTCCGCGATGGTATATGTCTATCTCTCAAGAATAACCCACACGCGTCAAGGAGTAGCCGTATTCATTGTCTTTGAATTGATTCGGATATCAGGTCTGATAGAATTTGATGTAATTTTATAAAAAGTTATTGTTTATTTTGCCTGCACTGAACACATTACATGGGGTTCGTTCATGGGGAAATGCGTAACTTTTTACCATCTTTCAGAAAGTGTTACTACTTTATTACCAATACATGTAAAGCATATGTTGAAAATAGCCCAATGGTGAAATTGTCTATGATATCGTAAATGATGAAAGTGTTTGGATTTAGTTTTTTGACATAATTTAATAATTCTGTTTTAAATAAACAATTTGCTTTTTATATTTCTTACACATGCTCTATATATATGGTCCTTCGAGCCGGATCATATGTTGATAATTGGGTCGCCGCGCGCCCGATGTGTAAACCTGTACATCTGACGCTTTTACGGTGAAGGAAATCATCGTGAGGCAACTTGCGAAGAAATTCAAACATAGTTGGGATAGGCTCGCGACCCTTGGTGGACGTATATAACAATAATTATGTCTATGTATATCTCTACCAACTTAAAAAAACCGGCCAAGTGCGAGTCGGACTCGCGCACGTAGGGTTCCGTACCACTATAAATCTAAATAAATGTTTTTCTTTATTCTTTAATAATAATAATAAACTCTTTATTGCACACAAAATAAATACAAGAAATAAAGTAAACAAACAAAGACAATTATGAGCAAACGGCGGCCTTATTGCTAAAAGCGATCTCTTCCAGGCAACCTTAGATAAGAGAAAAACGAAAACAAACTAGGAATTTTGGGAATAGGTGCAATTATTGTGAAAGTAAATAAAGTAAAATTACGTTAAGAATTTAAGGACAGGAAATGGATACGGACTTGGTTCTTAAAGGACTCTAACGTTTGCGCTCTCTTAATACTCTCAGGGAGAGAATTCCAAAGTCGAACGGCATAAGAGGGAAAAGAGTAAGAGAGAAAATCAGTACTGCAAGAAGGGATATCAAGAGTCAAGTTAAAATTCGCTCGTAAAACGCGACTGGAGGAAGAGGACCGAAAAGATAACAAAGACTTAAGGTATGCTGGAGATGTAGGAAGAAACAAGATATTGTAAAGAAGAGATAAAATATGCAAATCTCTGCGCTGCCGAATAAGAAGCCATTGAAGTTTGGAGCGATGGTAAGAAACATGGTCAAATTTACGCAGATTGCAAACAAACCTGATGGCCACATTCTGCAGACGCTCAAGCTTGTCAAGTAATTCCTCCGACAGACCCACCCAGGCAGCGTCAGCGTAGTCAATTAAGGACAATAAGAGAGAGTGAGCTAACACTGTCTTAGTCGCCGTCGGGTTACGAAATCTGTTTAGCGAACCTTTATTATATTGGAGTTGATTGAATGAAAGGTAAAATATGGTCTACGATTTATAACGTATTAAAAAAAAAACTAATTATCAGATCTCGTTCAAACCAATTTTCGTTGGAAGGTTGCATGGTATACATCATATATTATTTTTATATTTATCATTCCCTTATTTTAGAAGTTTAGGGGACACACATTTTTCCACTTTGGAAGCGTTTCTCGCGTAAACTATTCATTTTAGAACAAAAAATATTGTTACGCCGGTGGCTTAGTAAAACTTCAAAAGTGATTTTCTGTGACTTAGAAACGTTTTCAGCAGGCTGAAACGTCGTTTCAGGCCGTTTCAGAAGTAGCTCTTTCACATACTAAAAAATCTAAATTACACCCAAGTTACAGTAGTTTTCAGGCGCCTGAAACATGTTTTCAGTACGTTTCAGGCTACCCTCTATCCAATGCCGTAATAACCTGAAAACCCGTTTTCAGGCGTTTTCAGGACCCCTTATGAGCCATTAAGCCTACTTCAGTAAAAGGACATAAATTTCAAAAGAGATAGCAATAGTAGAAAGAGACAGATATAGTTGGAACATTCGAGAAGTATTAGAATGAGAAAACATCATTAGAAAGAGATAGACAAACACAGAATATTCGAGAAAGATAGTACGGGAATATTCGAGTATTGTGTGACAAAGATAGCACAAGGAAGAGACAGTTATACTCGAATCGTCTCGAACGCGCGACGTCATTCCTACGCGCTTATGTATTGGACTACACATTCGAGTGTGTCCGCGAATGTTCTGGCAAGAGTGGCAAGTACCTTATTATTATAAGGCTGTGTCCGGCCGCCGGGAGCGAGTATTGTTTTGCGATACAGTGCGAAAACATCTAAGTGATATTGGAGAACTAAGAAGCGACTTTCAGTGCTTTCAGTGAAGTGATTAGGGACTGTTAGTGTACTAATTAATAAAAGTTCAGTGTTTTGGTAGACCGCCGTTTAATTTACTGACCCTAGCTCGTAACAATATATTAGAAACATCAATATCATTTTTTAAAATCCATCCATAGATACCCCACACGTATGGGTTTGATGAAAAAATAAAAATCTTAATGCGGTTCACCGAATACATCTATTTACCATGTTTCCACAGTATAGCTCTTATGGTTACGGAAAAAAGTGACTGTACATACGGCCTGACAGACAGACGGACGGACAGACTAAACAAATCCATAAGGGTTCCGTTTTTTGCCATTCGGCTACGGAACCTTAAAATGCCATGTATTCTAAAGGCGTCTCCAGTGGTACCTATGAGTACTCCATATGTCACCTTAGAGCAGAGGGTGACCTCCGGCTAGCTCCGGATTTCCGACTCCCAGTGAAAAGGGTGTAGGTAGGAAAACTGACGTACGGTTTTTATAACTTCATAAGTTATTATTCTAAAAGTTGTTCAAAAGACTTATTTCAATATTCAAATTTTATGAAATTTAGCTTGAAAATTATAACGATGTTTTCAAATTTTGGTATTATATATCATACTCGTATATTTCGTCAATACATAACAAACAATTTCCAGGAACACTGTCAAAGCGTGACATGTCTTTTTTTTACAAGCTTTTATTTAGTTTCACCTGTCCCGTTGTCTGTCGTTCTGTAATCAAATCTTGCAACTTAAAGAAGATTGGCAGGCCTGGTACCCATTACATTGTTAAATGTACGATTCTGATTTTTTAATATTTTGTAAACGGTAACTGGTTACCTATTTTTCTTTCACTGAGAAAAATCTATAACTTTTGTAAATAAAGAAAAATTGAAGTTACAATTTCAGGGAATATTGATAACAAAACGTATTTATGCGCCAAGCAATATTAAAACGCAATATGCGTAAGAAAAATAACTATTTCATTCGTTACGGATATATCGATGATAGATTAATACATATTCTGATTATTGATTAATGACAGTTAGAATACCGATAATATCACTAGAATTTATGAATGTATTACTATTCCTAGCTGAGTCCTGTATTTTTAGATATAAATGAAATATCTGTCACTATTATGTCAACTGGCAAAGTCAAGTTAACGTCACAGATTAGTATATTATGTTAACGTACGTAGCTTCTACTACTTCGTCTGTGGTCACATGCATATCATTTATGGTCGTGTCGTGCATAGATTATGTCAATATTAAATCATCACACACATTTTTTTTCACTTTATTTGGGTAAACTAACAATACTACAAATAAGTATTATAACAAAATTCTTTACAATTATCATATCATTGTAGATCAACTCCGTTTTTTTTTTTTTTTTTTTTTTTTATTTCATAAGGTGGCAGACGAGCAAATGGCCCACCTGATGGTAAGTGGTAACCATCGCTCATGGACATCTGCAGTGCCAGGGGCACAGCTGAGCCGCTGCCTACCTGGAGAGAAATACTCTTTTTAAGCCTCGTTTGAAGTTAG